>JADRCD010222876.1:20898-38963 GCA_019843815.1 Montemys delectorum
AGGAAGGAAGGAAGGAAGGAAGGAAGGAAGGAAGGAAGGAAGGAAGGAAACCACCAGAAGAACATGGGTGTTTGGGGAAGTACAGACAGCTCCCGCACATGTGAAGAATTTCCTCCTTCCACTAAGGATGAACCAGTTTCAAAATTGGCCACATGCAATTGAGTGCAACTGAGCCCAGGAGATGACTGAGAATGAGCCCACAAAGGTTTCCAGAGGGATAAGAAGATTGCTTCCTTTGCAAACATGAGAATTGAGTTTGGCCCTCTAACATCCACAAACTGGGCTTGGTGGATCTACACCCACAATGCTAGAAGTGAAGGCTGAGAGGGAAGAGGGTCGCTTTTGTTTATTAGACAGACAGCCCAGTCACGGATGACCTGACCTGCAGACACTGAAATGCCTTGTACCAAAAAGTAAGGTGGGGAGTGACAGAAGAAATCCACAATCAACCTCTGATCTCTACGCACACATCACACTCGCACACGTGCACATACACACACACACACAGCTATACACACATACAACTACATACACACAACTAATACAAACACACACAACTACACACAAACACACACAGCTATACACACACACAACTACACACACAGCTATACAAACACAACTACACACACACACACCCCGCACACACCAGGAAAGGAAGGGAAGCCAGAGCTTAAAATCCAGGTGATCCAGCTACTGTAAACCAGATGACAAATATGTACTACTCCTCCTTGGTCCCATCCAATCCTGGACAATTATTCTGAGTTTTGCGAGCTATTCCAAAGCCCAAGGGGACAGAAAGGAGACTCTTAGGTGAGAGATGCTGAGTTGGCCAGGAGATGACAGCTAGACAGATATCAACATTCCTGTTCCAGGCACAACCAAGGCAGTTAGCTCTACGTTTACCATTTCACTCAGATTCTCCCTACGAGACTCAGTAAATGTGTAAATACTAAATAGCACAGGAATGTGTAGTTTAAAAACTATTCCTGACAGCTATGGTGAACTTATATAAATCTTTAAAAAAAAAAAAAAAAAAAAAAGAAAGAAAGAAATTTCAAAAAAAAAAAAAAAAAAAAAAAACTATTCCGTACAGCCCCTCTGACAAAACCAACCCATCCCCAGTATCTAGGGAGAGGCTTAACACACGTGACATGTAATGAGAGTGTCTGCAGAGCATAAAAAGCACCCTATACACTAGACCCTGAATAGAGACCTGCACAGCCCACTAACGGCCCTGCATGCAAAACCAGGTACACACGGAGAGCAGTGTGGGGCCCAGGAGGTGTGCTGTAGTACATTCCAGAGGTGGGGGCCACGCAGCTGACTCTCATATACACGTCATGAACGAACATCTGCTCAAAAGATGTCTATTTTTAGGAGACTCTAAAAATGATCTCCTTACACCCTGTGATGGTTTGTATATGGTTAGGCCAAGGAGTGCCACTATTAGGAGGTGTGGCCTTGTTGAAGCAGGTGTATCACTGTGGGTATGGGCTCTAAGACCCTCATCCTAGCTTCCCGGAAGCCAGTCTGTACCTAGTAGCCTTCAGATGAGGAGGTAGAACTCTCAGCTCTGCGCAAACTATGCCTGTCTGGACACTGCCACACTCCCACCTTGATGATAATGGTCTGAACCAGGAAGCCAGCCCCAATTAAATGTTGTCTTTATAAGAGTTGCCTTAGTCATGGTCTCTGTTCACAGCAATAAAAGCCTAACTAAGACACACCCCATTGTGTCACACGACTGTAGCCGCCCGCCCCCAAGCACGGCTGTATAGCTGCCCAATCAGTCCTTGAAAAGAAAAGCATTTCCAATGTGTATTTTCCTTTATCAGTGTCTCATCCTGCCAGAAATCATAATGCCAACACCCAGGAGGCTGAGGCAAGGGGATTCCAAGAGCAGCCTGGACTACATAGTGAAATCCTGTTTCAAAGAAGGAAAAAAAATTTCTCCTTGATTGGGTCTATCAAGATCAGACCAGACTTCAAATTATAGAGAGTCATTTTTTATTGGATATTTTCTTTATTTACACTTCAAATGTTATCCCACCGGAAAACCCGTATCCCATCCTCCTTCCCCTTGCTTCTATGAGGGTGTTCCTCCCCCCCCCCCCACCACCCCCCCCCCCCCCCCTTCACATTCCCCTATACTGGGACATCAAGCCTTCACAGGGCCAAGGGCCTCTCCTCCCATTGATGCCCGACAAGGCCATCCTCTGCTACATATGTAGCTGGAGCTATGGTTTCCTCCATGTGTACTCTTTGGTTGGTGGTTTAATCCCTGGGAGCTCTGGGGAGCCCAGTTAGTTGATATTATTGTTCTTCCTATGGGATTGCAAACCCCTTCAGCTCCTTCAGTCCTTTCTCTAGCTCCTCCATTGGAGACCCTGTGCTCAGTCCAATGGTTGGCTGCAACATCCACCTCTGTATTTGTCAGCCTTTCAGGAGACAGCTATATCAGGCTCCTGTCAGCAAGCACTTCTTGGCATGCACAATAGTACCTGGGTTTGGTTACTGTATATGGAATGGATCCCCAAGTGGGGCAGTCTCTGGATGACCTTTCCTTCAGTCTCTGCTCCACACTTTGTCTCCATATTTGCTCCCATGGGCATTTTGTAACCCCTTCTAAGAAAGATTGAGGACCCACACTTTGGTCTTTCTTCTTCTTGAGTTTCATCTGGTTTGTGGACTGTATCTTGGGTATTCTGAGCTTCTGGGCTAATATCCACTTATCAGTGAGTGCATACCATGTGTGTTCTTTTGTTATTGGGTTACCTCACTCAGGATGATACTTTCTAGTTCCATTCATTTGCCTAAGAATTTCATGAAGTCATTGTTTTTAATAGCTGAGTAGTACTCCATTGTGTAAATGTACCACATTTTCTGTATCCATTCCTCTGGGTTCTTTCCAGCTTCTGGCTATTATAAATAAGGCTGCTATGAACACAGTGGAGCATGTGTCCTTGTTACATGTTGGAGAATCTTTTAGGTATATGCCCAGGAGTGGTATAGCTGGGTCCTCAGGTAATATTATGTCCAATTTTCTGAGATAGCCATTTTTAAATTCCAAGAGATCAAACGAAGTCTTGGCCCAGATCCCATAGTTACTGAATGAAGTGTGTCTGTGTTTTAAAAGCCAGCATTAGCACCCAGACCACAGGAGTGCAGAGGGACAGACAAGCCCCAATGGCCGCCATCTGGATGTGGTGAGAATTTGCATGTCAAGAAGCTGTCATTGGGGGCAGAGAGATGGGCCTGTTCATGGCAGGGATCTAGAGTTGAAGGCACTAAGAGGCAAAGAGAAAGACAGACTCAGGGACAGTAGAAACTGCTGTGTTTCCAAGGCACCCCCCACCACAGTGTCTACCCAGTGGCTTTTTATCTCTCCTCTTTAAAGACAGGAATGTGTATTAGTACACTAATTAGGTGTTTGGGGCCATTTCCACCAGAAACCAAATGGCAGAACATTAGGAGAATAGCCAACTGTCCCACAGTTTAGTGAGTGCTAAAGGCCCTTGATAAGGGAAAGCCCAACTCAGAGTTCGCCCATCATTAGCCTCTGGTAATCTTGGGCACAGATCTAGCTCTCTGACCACTATTGAGCACAGCCAGGCCATGAGGATTCCTCTCTGGATCTCAGCACCTCTCACCTATCCTAGTCTGGGCCTGTGTAAACACCATTCTGGCATGCCAAGCCAAGACAGGACAAGGTGAGGTATCTATGACCTCAAGTTCACCTGGTCCTTCCAGCTCAGCCGAGGACATGAAAACACCTAAGCCCATGGACACCTTGAGAGGAAGTGGCCCAAGTTGCAAATACTATACAGGGCAGCTTACTATTCCATCAGTGAAGAAGATTAAAGAGCCAACATGGCTGCAGACAGTTGCTAAGCCTTCTACCTAGCTGTCTCCAATCTGGCAGCTCTTATGCATTTAAAAATGAAATTTGGGGCTGAGCTCAGTGCAAAAGCACTTGCTGCTACTGTAGAGAACCTAGGTTCAATTCCCAGTGGCGACGTTGGCAGCTCACAATCTTTTATAAAATCCAGTTCCTGGGGAACCAATGCCATCTCCTGGCCTCCATGAGTGCCTGAACTCACATGGTGTGTATACACAGAGCCAGGTGCATACATATAAAAACAAGTAAATCTTTTAAAATGCAAGACACACAGGACACCAAGGCCCCTCAGTCCTTTCAATAGCTCCCTGTCGCTGTGGGCACAGAATGCAGTCCCTCCCGGCTTGTTCATGCCTCTGGACCATCTCCTGCAGCTAATTACTTTTTTCTTCTATGGCTCTAGCCAGAGTTGCTTCATCTTGCAATCACTAATAAGATCGCTCCCTCCAGAACCGACTTTCACTCAGTGCCCTATGCCCCAGATCCTCCACCCACTCATCCACCCTGACATTTGTGAAGCACTTACTCAACACAGGATCTCAGCATCTGCTGATCGAGACTCTACTGATATCTGCTTATCAGACGCCACTCCGTCTGGTTTCCATTTGATATCAGCCAGAAGAAAACTTCCTTGAAGTGGCTCCTTCTAAACCCAGACCGTAACTAGTGGCCTCCAACACAAATACACACAAACATACAAACACACACACCACAATACCCGTGCTTCCCTTAAGACTTACTGACTCAGAGTCTGGCTTTGTCACCGGACTGTGTGCTTCATGAAGTCAGAATCAGTGTGTTTCCAGTTCACCCAACATACACAGCACGCACAGCCACAAACACACCAGAGGAACTCAGCCTGGCTTTAGTTTAAGAGACCCTGGATTCCAGCCTCTCTGGTGTAATTCTTCAGGAGGCTTCCTGCCCTTCAGATTTAGACTCTTCCATCCACCATTGACCCACAACCTAGCTGCTCTAAGAATGTGCTCTCATTGATCCCTAGTTCTAGCAAGCACACTCGTCTCTACAAAGCTGCCAGCTCTGAATAGTTACAAAATGGTCACAGAACTTCGGAAAAGGGGGTGAAAATTGAGTTCTTTGTGACCTTTATGCTCACTACATTCAGGTTTTAATTGGCCCATCCCCACATCCATATTTGTCCTAACATGTAGCTTTAAGCCCAGACTTGAAGCAACTACCTTACGTGGCAGGGACAGGCACTTGGGGAAAGTTACCCCATGAGAGGCCTCCCATCTCTCCCAGTGTGAAGGACATTCCTGTGTCTGTTTGACTCACTATTCCCAGGGAGACATGGATGCAAACATGTTCTGCCCACCTGCCTCACCTCCTCTCCAGACACACCCTTAACTCGCTGAATGGTGTCATCAACATTCCTGGAACTTCTACTCCTCCTTGCCTGGAAGGTCCAAATCTCTAGACAGGAACAGCTGGGGTGGCAATGATGGAAGACACACACAGACACACAGACAGACAGACACAGACACAGACACACACACACACACACACACACACAGACACACACAGACACACAGACAGACAGACAGACACAGAGACACACACACACAGTCACACACACACACACACACACACACACACACACACACACACACATGGCCTCTGGTGCCAAGGCTTCAGGAATCAGTACTTCTAAAGCAAAGCTGGCCAATGGGCCAAGCTAGAGGAGAAGCTTTTGCTCTCTTCCCTGTAAAGCAAGAACGATTCGTATGACATGGCTCCCTCCCTGACACTTGTGGCTCAGGATCTCATAAGGGGCAGATAGCCTAAAGTTCAAATCCACCAAGGACAGCAGTTCCTACCTGGTTCTCAAAGCCACCCACAAATTCATTACATTGATACCTTTAGCTCTCCCCACACATCCTCATACGCTACTCTCCCAATCTCCCAGCCCTACAGTGAAAATCCAAGATTTGTTTATGGCACTTTCCCAATAACAAACAGATAGATCCACAGTGTGTCCAGAAAGGTAGATCATAAAGGGCAGATCCAGTTAAAGAGGAATGGAAAGTGTTTAGATGCCACTGGCTTTTTATTAAAAAAAAAAAAAATTGAAATGATCCCAAATCCTGTTTGTCCTGTATTTTAAATATTTGTTTTAGTGTGTGTGTGTGTGTGTGTGTGTGTGTGTGTGTGTGTGTGTGTAGGAGGCCATAAGAGGGTATCAGACCCCTGGAGTTATAGTTATAGATGGTTGTGAGCTACCCCATTGTGATGGTTTGTATATGCTTGACTTAGGGAATGGCACTATTAGGAGGTGTGGCATTGTTGGAGTAAGTGTGTCACTGTGGGTGTGTGGGCTTAAGACCCTCACCCTAGCTGCCTGGAAGCCAGTATTCTGCTAGCAGCCTTCAGATGAAGATGTAGAATTCTTAGTTCCTCCTGCACCATGCCTGCCTGGATGCTTCTATGTCCCCACCTTGTGGACTGAACCTATGAACCTGTAAGCCAGCGTCAATTAAATGTTGTCCTTATAAGAGTTACCTTGGTCATGGTGTCTGTTCACAGCAGTAAAACCCTAACTAAGACACCCATATAGAAGCTAGGAAGTGGGGGCTGGAGAGATGACTCAGTGGTTAAGAGCACTGACTGCCCTTCCCAAGGTCCTGAGTTCAATTCCCTGCAACCACATGGTGGTTCACAACCATCTGTAATAGGATCCGGTGCCTACTTCTGGTGTGTCTGAAGACAATGACAGTGTACTCACATACATGAAATAAATCTTTTAAAAGAAAAACAAGAAGGAGGAGGAGGAGAGGAAGAGGAAGAAGAAGAGGAAGAAGAGGAAGAAGAAGAAGAAGAAGAAGAAGAAGAAGAAGAAGAAGAAGAAGAAGAAGAAGAAGAAGAAGAAGAAGAAGAAGAAGAAGAAAGGAACTCTATTCTTCTCAAGTGCAGCATGTGCTCTTAACTACTGAGCCTTCTCTCCAGCTTCACACCCTGTATCTTTTTGAAGGTTTTATTCAGAAAGTTGTTCTCTGGTGGCTGGTAGTCAACCTATCACCAGGTGAAGTGCTCCCGAGCTGGCCACCAGCCCCCGCCCTCCCTGGCCTGCACTCACATCTGCATGGCCTCTCCCAGAGGGAGCAAATTCTTTCACAGCTGATAGGAAACTCAGACTTGTTTCTAGTTTTCCTCTAACGGTGACTGTAGTCCCCAGACATTCTTTCTTAAGAGTTTTTATTGCCTTTACTTATAGGGAGGGAGGGCATGTCATGCGGTATGTGTGAAGGTCAGAGGAAAACTTGATGCAGTTGGTTCTGGGTCTCAGAATCGAACTCAGAGGAGCCAGGTTGGCAGCAGGTGCCTTAACTTGATGAGGCATCTTGCAGGCCCCTAAACATCTCTTGCAGTGAAAACAGGAGCCATTAGAAGGACCTCTGCCCACCTTTGTCTAAGATAAAATTTAGAAAGATGACGTTTCCTCCAGCAAGAGAACTTTGCCATGGTTCTCAGACTGAGGGTGAGAATTCCAACCACTAGAGGGCAGTCTCCCAGAGCAGTTGTGTTAATGTGTGCTTTTGAAGTGAGTATTGGGGGTCCAAACTCAGCTCCTCAGACTTGCACAGCAGGCTCTTTGCCCTCTGAGCCACTTCCCCAGTCCCAGAACTTCAACTCTCTGGTACACAATGTGGCCTGATGTACCAAGTTCCCCAAACACACTTCCCGAGAGCACATCCCGAGAGCAAGGCTCACTGGAACATCGGTGGATTCCGCCAGATTCAAGATTATGCCTCCTTCCCAAACCAGAACTTGAAAGTCAGAGATTGACCTCAGCTTTGAGCTGCAGAGTAGCAGAACCTGGCAGGGCAGTTAACAACAGCTATGTGGAAGGAAAAGGGGAAGAAAGAAGAAAGAAAAGCCAAGAAGGAAAAAAAAAGAATTCAATCAGTAAAAGGAGATTAAAATAACAACCACCAAAAAAAAAAAAAAAAAAAAAAATCAAGGAATTCCTTACATGGCAAGTAAAGAGAAATGGCCACACTCTGAATCTGAGGCATGTACACATGAATATGCACATGCACGTGTGTGAGCACACATACACTAACACCCCTAAAATAATTTTTTAAAAATAAACTTTAAAAAAAAAATCAGCCAAGAGTTAATCCTTTATGTAAAAATAAGCATATTTATCTCATTAGTGCTTGGATTTGCTTTCATCTTTTGTGATCTGTAAAATTTACATATGCAAAAGAACTTAGAATTTATTTTGTTTTTTATTCGTGTGTGTGTGTGTGTGTGTGTGTGTGTGTGTGTTATGTGAAGTTGCCTGTGAAGACTTGAGAAGGTGGTGTTGGATCCCTGGAGCCAGAGTTACAGGCTACTGTAAATCACCCAATGTGGGTGCTGGGAACCAGAGTCCTCTGAAAGAGCAACAAGTCTCTTAACTTCTGAACCATCTCTAAAGCCACGGAAGAATTATTCTCCAATAAATTTCTTTGTGGTTTATTGTCAGTGAATGTCTCATTTGTATACCTGTTTTATATACCCACAAACCCGTGGTCACATAAAAATGTATTGGGCAGAAAGAGTCACGTGTGCAGAAAGATTTAAGAAGCCTGGGTTGGACTTTCTGAACACCTCTCTGCCCTTTGTCCCTCCCTGCTGCCAGTGTCGTGTCACCTGCCAGGATGAGGCAGGATTCAGCCTGCAGTGTCTGTCCTCAGCCCCTCCACTCGACTTCAAGCCTTTCCCCACCCCCACCCCTGGACACCCCAGTGACCCTAGATAGTGTCTGTTCTTCAGCTCTACAGAAGCCAAGAGCCTCTCACCTGGGAGCTATCCCAGTTAAAGAGTCTGATTCCCATGGAGCAGTAGTTATAGGCAGTTAGGAGCCATATGCTGTGGGTACTGGGAACCAAACTTTGGACCTCCTCAAGCATGGCAACCATTTCTAAGCACTGAACCATCTCTCCAGCCTCTCCAGTGTGTGTGCGTGCTCGAATGCGTGTAGACATGTGTTTGCATGAGGCAGAGGTCAACTATCAGACTCTATCTTATTTCTTGAGCCAGGCCCTCACACTGAGTCAGAGAGTGCCATTACATCTAGGCTCCACCAGCACCCAGAGGTGCTGTTACGTGTGTCCCAACACTCAGCTTTCGAAGTGAGTATTGGGGATCTGAACTCAGCGCTTCAGACTTGCACAGCAGGCTCTTTGCCATCTGAGCCACTTCCCCAGCCCCAGAACTTCAACTCTCTGGTACACAATGTGGCCTGATTCTCCTTGAGGGGAAGAACATGTACCAAGTTCCCCAAACATACTTGAGACCACATTGTGTGAGAGCAAGGCTCACTGGAATGTCTGTGGATTCCACCAGATTCAAGGCATTTTGCTCAGCTACAAGTTTTCCCTGGCACTGGAGACCTAGGAGGGAACAGGAAATTCTGGCATCAGCTGGAATTACGGCTGGCCAGACTCTACCACGCCCCTGACACTGAAGATCTTCTGGCCCTTTCTCGCCCCCTCTTCCCGGGTGTATAGTGATGTATAATCTCTCACAGCTACTTGTCCCGTCTGCTTCTCAGGTGCCTGCACACAAGAAGCCTCATCTACTGGACTACTCTCTCCTTTGTTGAAAAAGTACAATTTGGACCAGGTGGACACTGGCTGAAGTCTTCAGCAAGACACTTTCAATTCTCTAGAGACTATGAAATTGCAGTCTCAAATCAGCAAAGGACTGTCTTCAGCTCCCAGGCCATCTTTCTCCACCCACCCCCCATCCCCACCCCACCCCCAGCTGGGGAGGTTTGCTAATAGTGCGTTAGTCTTCCCACCTGTGGGTAAGGCCATTGTCCTAGGTTAGTATGCATCCGCAGAAATTGACTTAGACTGGCTAATCCAAAGAGAATTGAAATAAGAGTTCAAAATCAAATGAATCTTTGGGGTCTTTTGCTATGTCCTTGAATGACAGAAAGCAGACAAGCAACTGAGCCCAGTGCTATGTAAGCCCCTTCCCCTGACTCTTTTTTTAGATAATCTAACATAACTCAGGCCAGCCTGAAACTTGCTATGATGAGGATAGCCTTGAGTTTCTGATCCTCGGCCTTTGCTTCTTGATGCTGGGATTATGGGCATATACCATCAACCATTTGTATGGTGCTAAGGGTGAGGTCCAGGGCGAGGTCCAGGGCTTCACATATGTTAAGCAAGTGTTCTACCTCCGGAGCTACATCCCCAGCCCTTGGTGAGCCCCATTAAGGACCCTAATTCCACAACTAAGAAAAGAGATATCATGTCTGGACCCCTTCTTAAAAGTCCCACACTACAACACCTGAATTTTGGAGGTGAATGTTGAGACCACAGAACCCTTCATTCCCCTGGTTTTTCTAATGGTTCCTGTTCCTGTTAGGCACCTGAACCCAAGAGATGAGGGACAGGTCCTGCCAGGGTCTATCCTGGCATCCAGTTCCCCGAGGAAGGCAGTGAAAGGGGGTGTGGAGTCGGGGGTTGCATAGCCAAAGCTGTTTTACTTTGGGCAATTTAACTCTTTCTTTAACTCTTTGCTGTTCTGTGGCCAAAAGTTGCTGACTTCTGGCATTTTAACTCCTGCTGACAGCAGCAGGAGATTAAGGGGGGGAAAAAAGCTGTTACTTGGCTCTCTTCTCTCTGGCTCAAGGGCCCCTTGTTGACCAGACAAGAGAATCAGAGTTCCCTAACTCTCTTCATGAGCCAAAGAGAAAATAGAAGGAAGGAAGGAAGTCAGAAAGTCAGACACCCATACACACACACACACACACACACACACACACACACACACACACTGTTCAGGTCAGACCACCTGTTTCATCAGTTTCACAAGTGCACTTGCATACTTATGTACATACGCATATACCTACATCCATATGTATGTAAATACATATAGACAGATAGACATGGAGACACAGAGACATTTGCTGGATGAAGCAGAGCCCCAAAAGCCACCCTTCTTCTTTCTGGCAATTTATACCTTCGTAAACAAAGGTTCTTTATAAGATTACCTCATAGGTAAAATGTTAGCCAAAAGGGGAGTCACAGATGGAAGTTGATGGTAGTTCAAAGCAGTGTTTTATTCTATGAGCTCATTATAAGTTCAAAGCAACCATTTCACATAGCCTTGCTTTCTCAGTGCACATGCCTATGGCATCATCCTTGGACCTGACCTAGAATGAATGTTTTCCCTTGAGCATAAACCTGTCCCAAACCTATTTTTCGTCTTAGTACAATTTATGAAAGCTCTTTGTAGTCCTTATTATGCAGCATTTACTTACTATTCTATGAGGAGGGGGTACATTCTATTCTTGATTCTAACTTTATTATATCTTTCTGGAAAAACAACTAAAACCATCTCTTTAAACTTTCTTCCTAAAATTATTTAAATCAAATCAGGAATTCTATAAAGTCATTAACTCATCTAAACAGTATTAATTCATGAAAATTCATCTTCATGTTGATCTGTAGGAAATTTGCCCAATAGGGTGGGCTGGTCAGCTCAAGAATCATTAGGCTATGAAATAGTGACAGAAAAGGCATATCAGCAGAGAGACGCAATCCTGGGATGAAGTCTCTGGGGCTGTGCCTATCCAGAGTATACCCATCGAAGGCCATGCAAAACAGTGGACCATCTCCAGAAAACTTGCTTGTCATACCCTTTCCTAGATGGCTTTTTTTTTTTTTTTTTTTTTTTTTTAAAAAAATTTTTTTTTGTAAAATCCCCTGTCCTACCTTACTTTCTGTTGCTGCTATTCTGAGTGGAAGCATTTTTGGTGAGGAAAATGGCTTACTCATCTTATGCTTCCATGTCATATTCCTCTATTGAAAGAATCCAGGGATTCTTCCAATCTGAAGATGGGAATCTGAAGAAGAAGCTATGAAGGAACTCTGCTCACTGGATTATTCTCTGGCTCGCTCATACACTTTTATAACACAAGCCTAGGAATGATGCTGCTCACAGTGGGCTGAGACCTCCTGCATCAACTAATAAAATCAAGACAAAGCCCCCCAGACATGTCCATAGTCCAATCTTATCTAGGCGATTCCTCCATTGAGCCTCTCCTCTTAGATTGTATGAGTCTGTATTAGCCTTCCTCTTAACTATATTGAGTTCACAGTTAAAGCTAATTACAACATGCCCTTCCTCCTCTCTCCTCTAAAGAAGCCCTTCCGGCCTCTCCTAGGGGGCACTTCTCATGGATCTGCTGGCCAGCCTCTTCTGTCTACAGATCTCTGGGTCAGACAGTGTTCTCAACTTCCCTTCCCTCTACAGACAACACAGTAGAGCTAAGCTAATAATCCTCTTGGTAGCACATGATCACAGTCCAGACGAGAGATGAGCACACACAAAGGTACATCTGCCAATTATGGTCTACATGAGGGACTCCGTCAAAATTCTACACCATTGGGCTTGCACAGCAAGGGCCAGCCACTAACCCTGATAACCTGAGTTCATCCCCAGGACCATATGGAGGAAGGAGAGAAGCAACTCCCCGAGATGTCCTCTAACATCCTCACAAGCATCCACAGATATGCACTCATACATAATGTAACTGAATTTTATATCATGCATAGTGTAGCATCAATTGAAGGGAAGTGGGTATGCTTACTCAACATGGGGAGGGCAGTGAGTGCTGCTCATACAGAAGATCAGACTCCTACTTCCAGAACCCGTGTTGGGCATCTCACAATCTCACAATCACCTGTAACTCCAGTCTTGGAGAATCCAACACCCTCTTCTGGCCTCTGAGGGCATCTGCATTCATGTACACAAATCACACACACACATACACATCATACACACATCATATACACATACCCATAAATAAATAATAAAATAAACATCTCATAAAACAAAACCTTTTAAGATGAATTAAAGGATGAACAAAAGGAGGAGAAGGAAGAAAGGTATGGGCTGGAGAGATGGCTCAGTGCTTAGGGCACTTGCTCTTACAGAAGACCGGGGTTCAGTGCCCAGCAGTGATCTCACTATCCAACAGCCACTTGTGAGCACTTGCCCCAGACCAGTGATCATGGCTCCAAGTAAATGCTCCACAGGATGACAGATGAGAGGACAGATGAGAGGATTAATTCACCTTGGAAGGTCATCATAAAGGAAGTTGTGTGTAAACTGAATCAGCCCCTAGCCCTAGGACATCACAGGGCAGGGTCACAGGCTGAGAGAATACTGTAAACAGCTCACATGCCTCTCCGTCACCGATGAGACCGTATCACCTGACAGTAGACAAACAAATGTGTGTGTGTTGTGGGGTCAGTGTCCTGTGGAGGGAGGGGATGAATCTTTTCCTTACCCTTTGCTGCAAATCAAACCTACTGAGGAGAAAGGTCAGGATCTCCAGTTCAAGGAACTTCCTAAACCATCACAGAAAAAGGCAGGAACACCACGCCCTCGGGAACACCACACCCTCAAATCCTGGTCAGTTTCAAACCTGAGATACCCTGCTTCAACTGGAATTTATGATGGGGCCAAGGGAGCTTCTAATAAGTCACACTTCTAATAAGTCCAGCAAGTGGCAGCTCTCAGAAGCAGAGCCAGCTTAAAAACAAGAGGCCTGGGAAGCCAGGTAGGCCTCCCTGGAGCTGCCTCAAGCAAGGCCTCTCTGCTCACTCACCTCCATGCTCCTACCCCACAATGCACTGATGAGAGAAGATGGAGACAAGCAAAATGTAGCAGGGGGCTCCATGTGAATCCACAGGGGTCCCTCTTCTGGGCTGGCCAAACCCCTCCTCCCAGAGCCGGACTGCCCTCCCTCCCACCTCAGAAGAAGGGGCAAACCCAGACCTAACAGCTCTGGGGTTCCGTTCCTCCATTATCTGTTCTGTATCTTATTAACCAGAGACTGCAGTGTCAAGAGCTGGCTTCTTCCTCAGCATTTGCCCTGCTTCTCCAGCCCACAGACTCCTGGGACAAGAGCTGTCTCCACCATGATGCTATCTTGTCCTGGAACGTTCTAGAGAATGCCTAGAACCAGCTGTTGACCCACCAAACTAAAGACTTCTCATTTCAAAGAATGGAAACATCCAGCTTGCCTAACCATAAATTTTTAAAAACAGTCAGGCGGTCTTCACAGAGCCCCTTGCCGCACTCGTCTGGGTATCTTCATGGGGGCATCATACTTGACATACTCCAAGGCCTTTGCGGTAACAGGAGATATTCTTAGAAAGCACATGTTAGCCGGGCGGTGGTGGCGCATGCCTTTAATCCTAGCACTTGGGAGGCAGAGGCAGGTGGATTTCTGAGTTCGAGGCCAACCTGTCTACAGAGTGAGTTTCAGGACAGCCAGAGCTACACAGAGAAACTCTGTCTCGAAAAACCAAAAAAAAAAAAAAAAGAAAGAAAGAAAGAAAGAAAGGAAGGAAGGAAGGAAGAAAGGAAGGAAAGAAGGAAGGAAGAAAGGAAGGAAGGAAGGAAGGAAGGAAGGAAGGAAGGAAGGAAGGAAAGAAAGAAAGAAGGAAAGAAGGAAAGAAAAAGAAAAGAAAAAAATAAAGCACATGTTGAAAGTGCCCTCCTTGGAGCAACATCTGACAGTTGGTGAGGTCCTAGATGATGTGGAGGTACACAATGCTGCTCTTCTGGAGTGCTTCCCTGGAATTACCAAAGATGGCACCCCCAAATCCTCATGTATGGGACATAGATGATGTCAAAGAGGTAAGATGGTAGGTTTGCCTGATGACCCACAAGAAAAAATTCAACTTGCTTTGCTCAAAATAAAGCAGACAAAATTAGATATGGTATGGGAGCGTAGGGTTGGTCAGGAACCTGAGAAGAAAATGTAACTGAAAGATGCAAACTGCATTACAGGCTAAAAACGCTCAAAGTAGGATTTAGACCTCTTAGTCCAAGGAGATCTGCCTTCCCAAAGCAGGATTCTGTTTTCCAGCCCCCATTTCAGCATCCTTTTCTATTCAAACATCAATTCATAAAATAATAATAATAATAATAATAATAATAATAATAATAATAATAAAGCAATAGCAACCAACAGCTCTGGGCTTGCCCCATGCATGACCTAGTGATGAACTGGCCAAAAGTAGAAATGGAATCCAGAGGACACCAAGAAAGCACTGGGTACTGGAAGCTGAAGCACTAGCTCCCAGGTGGACTCAGTGGCCTGTGTCTTCAGAGTTCCCAGGGGCAGAGGCTCTCAGCTCTGTCTCCATGTTGGAGTCACTTGCAAAGCTTTAAAGCCAGTACCTGAGTCCTGCCACAGACCGTTCAGGATATCTGGTCACAGGGGACAGAGCTAGCACATTAAAGCTTCCCGTACCCCTACGGTTGAAATCATGACCCTAATGCACCCTGACCTCGCAGCTTGTTTCTGTCTCTGTAGGACATTGACTGTCAGCTGCATTTCTCTTGTACAAAGCCTCCTGATTCAACAGCAGCAAACTGGATTCCCCCAGCAGCCTCAAGGCTGAGCAGTGTGTGTGTCCAAAGGCCATTTGGCTCTTTGTCTTAGAGATCAACTCAGCAGACATTAAGTGTCCAGTTATAAAAAGTACTGCCTTAGTTAGGATTTCTATTGCTGCAATGAAACACCATGACCAAAAAGATCGAGGAGAAAGGGTTTGTTCAGCGTACACTCCCACATATCACCAAAGGAAAGCAGAGCAGGAACCTGGAAGCAGGAGCTGATGCAGAGGCCATGCATGGGTGCTGCTAACTGGCTTGCTTCCTATGGCTTGCTCAGCCTGCTTTCTTATAAGAACCCAGGACTACCAGCCCAGGGATGGCACCACCCACCATTGGCTGGGCCCTCTCCTCATTGATCACTAATTGAGAAAATGCCTCTCATTTTCTCATAGAGGATGGATCTCATGGAAGCATTTCCTCAACTGAGGCGCCTTCCTCTCTGATGACTGTAGCTTGTATCAAGTTGACACATGCAACCAGCCAGGACAGGTCCTATTTAAAGAGGTACCCAGGACTCCTCACAGAGCTCAAGTGTAAAAGTCAGACATGTGCGAGGAGTGAACCACATACCACACAATTTGGAAATGCAAAATTTCAGGATTAAAGGAAGGGGTACATTCCCCTTACAAAAGGCACTGACTTCTGGAGCCTTCCCTGTAAGCCTGGGTTGTGTGTGTCAATGTACAAGAAGATCTCATTATTTATGGCATGTTGCATAAAGTTGGTGCAAACACTGAATTAGTAAATTCTGAGCCACTGATTGCTGTCTGGGGGAAATACAGGGTTGGGTTCCTGTCAATCTCTGCTATTGCCATTCTGAGTCAAACAACCAAAGCACATCCTTAATCCTGTGTGTGCTTCTGCTGTAAGGCTCTTTGTTCAGCAAGGCTCAGTGCTGATGTGTGCTCTGTAGGTACCTAACACCCTTCTTCTTAAGACACCCAGCCAGCTTTCCTGGGCCACACTTGGAGCCATTTTACAAAGTAAAATCACCTACCCAAAAAAGACAAAACACAGGTGGTACGTTAGTTAGCAGGCCACAGGAGCTGGCGACACACCTCAGCTGGTGACACACCTCAGCTGGCTTCGCACCAATGAATGCCTGGCTTTGATCTCCAGCATTGTATGAACCAGGCTTAGTGGAGCATACCTGTGGTCCCAGAGTCTACAAGATAAAGGCAGGTGGAGCCCAAGGTCATCTTTGGCCACACAGCAAGTTTGAGACCAGCTTGGGCTACAGGAGACTCTGTCTTATACATGTAGACATGTATACATACATATGTGCATACATGCATACATGCATACATACATACATACAACTTTTTCTGTTGCTGTAACAATACATCAACCAACTTGAAGAGGAAAAGGGTTATTTCAGCTCATGGCTTACGGTCCATTATGAAGGGAAATCAGAACAGAAACTCAAGGCTGGAATTCGGAGACAGGAACTGAAACAGAAACCCACAGAGGAGTGCTGCTTCCTAGGTCACACCTCCACCCACACCCACGTCCACGGCTCTCTCAACTTAGTTTTTATTTTTTGTTTTGTTTTGTGTTTATACAACTCAGGACACCGTGCTCAGGGACAGTACTATCCACAGTGGACTGAGACAGCCCACATCAATTATTAATCAAGAAAATGCCCTCACAGATATATCTACAACCCAATGTGATGTAGTAGGCATTTTCTCAACTGAACTTCCTTATTCCCAGATGACCCTAGTTTGTATCAAGTAGACATGAAAATGAAACAAACAAACAAACAAACAAACAAAAAAGCAGCACAAGAAAACACACCTCGGGAAGGACACATGTGGACAGATGTGTGCAGATGGAAAAGGCAGAGCCACAAGGTGCTCAGTCTCAGTGGGGAACATGCACACTGGCAATTCAAATTTTTCCATTTTTTACACATCTGTAGATGGCAACTAGAGCACCAGGAATACGGATTTTCAGGTTACAAATAAACTTTAGCCAATGCAGAAACCTAAAAATACAAAATCCTCAAGTAGCGATACAGCAGAGCCTTTAAACTAAGATGTGCTCAGTAGCAGCCCTCCCACGTCCACAAGTGCTGGTCAGGGTCTCCAGACATGAGATGGGGAGAGGGCTCAGACCATAAAGTGCTTGCTCTACAAACCTAAAGACCTGAGTTCAGAGCTCTAGCACCCATCTTAACAGCCAGGTGATGCAGCAATGCGGTAAGGCCAGTGCTGAGGAAGGGAGACAGGTCACTCATACTCCAAGAGAGCAGAGAGCAATGGAGATGATTGTGAGGGCCAGGCAAAGGAGCCCACTGCTCTGTGAGAGATATTGGCTCAGCAACCCGAGGGAACAGGAACCTGGAGCTCCAGAACAAATGTTTCACTGACACCTGATTTCACAGGAAATTTTCTCATTTCTGCACAGACTCAATTTCTTTAAGCTTCCCAAATTTCAAAGGGAGCACCCGTCCCACAAGGCTTCAGCCTACATCCTTGAGATTCTAAATCATTTCAACTACGGTTCCGCCCACACAGCGACTTTCTAAGGACACACAGGGCCCAATCCGTCTACATTCTGCCTCCAGCTCAGTCTCCCTCTTCAAGTACTTCATCGAGGCACCCCAGGACCCCTCCTCTGTAAAGGTTAGTGACTAAACCACGATCCTGAGCAAATCGAGCGGGTCGCTGTTAAGGGGTTTTAAGGGATGAGAAAACAAATACACTTTTTTAAGCAATGTTTAAAA
>JADRCD010222877.1:0-10754 GCA_019843815.1 Montemys delectorum
TTATCAAGAACTCAGCACCTGGTGTGGGAAAGATGGTTCATCCGTTAAGGGTGCTGGCTGCTCTTCCAGAGGTCCTGAGTTCGATTTCCAGCAATCACACCGTGGGTCACAACCATCGGTAATGGGATCTGATGCCCTCTTCTGGCACACAGGTGTACATGCAGATAGAGCACTCATATACATAAAATAAAATAAATCTTAAAATAAGAAAAAAGGGGGCTGGAGAGATGGCTCAGCAGGTAAGAGCACTGTCTGTTCTTCCAAAGGTCCTGAGTTCAAACCCCAGCAACCACATGGTGGCTCACAACCACCCATAATGAGACCCTCTTCTGGTGTGTCTGAAGACAGCTACAGTGTACTTATGTATAATAATAAGTCACCAGGTGGCTGGTGATGCATGCCTTTAATCCCAACACTTGGGAGGCAGAGGCAGGTGGATTTCTGAGTTCGAGGCCAGCCTGGTCTACAGAGTGAGTTCCAGGACAGCCAGGGCTACACTGAGAAACCCTGTCTTGAAAACAAAAACAAAAACAAAAACAAAAACAAAACAAATAAATAAATAAATAAATAAGAAAAAAGAATCCAGCCCCTTCAGATTCCAGGTCTCTCTGACAGAATGAGGGGGAGTGCATCCCCTCCTAAAGGCAGTACCTTTAGCTACTGCCCAGGTCACACATCCACATGCTAGTGATGACACTGGAAAGATCGGGCTGTGCAAAGTGTCTTCCAATTCCCCTTTCCCATTACACTATATCTGTCTGTACCACTTTTTCCAACTCTGCCTTTTCTCCCATTACAAGGGTTAAAGGGTGGTCTAAGATCAAGGATTTTCTACTATTGCTTCTAAATCATATGCTCCTGCTTCCTCTTTCTCTCCCTTCTCATCTTTTTTTTTTTTTTTTCTTTTTCTTCTCACTCCAGCCCCATTCACTCTGGCCCCACTCCTTCCAGGCATCATATCTCATTCTAGATGGTTGTGAGCTATCATGTGGTTGCTGGGAATTGAACTCAGGACCTCTGGAAGAGCAGGCAGTGCTCTTAACTGCTGAGTCATCTTACCAGCCCTTCTTCTTATCTTTTTAGGGCTTGGTCTTGGTGCTAGAAAAATGGATCAGTGGTTAAGAGCACTGACTGCTCTTTCAGAGGTCCTGAGTTCAATTCCCAGCAACCACATGGTGACTCACGACCAGACATAGTCTTGTTCTATAGACCTGACCAGCCTCAAACATTTGACAAGTCTTCCTGCCTCAGCTCCCTGGGAGCTGGAATACAGGCACATGTGACTTCTTGGTTTTTCAGTTTTCTTTTGCTGTGAGAAAACACTGTGACCAAGGCAAGAGATCATTTATAGAAGACTTTATTTGGTTTGAAAGTCCCAGAGGGTTAGAGTTTATGAAGGGGTGATATAGTAGGATCAGGAAGCTGAGGACTTCTCTGTCTTGAATCATAATCTTGAGGCCGAGAATGAATTTGAAAGGGGAAGGGTGAGCTCAAAATGGTGACTCTCTAAACTGTCAGAGTCCAACTCCTGCTCCAGCGTGACATACCTGCTCCAGCAAGACACTCACCTCTTTAAACCTCCCCAAACAGCGACACAAACTGGAGACCAAGAATCCAAATGCTCAAGACATGGAGGGACATCTCATTCTCAAATCACCACCGGGAGAGCCACACACTGGGCTTCATACATGCTCTCTTCAGGTAGACTGGAGGCCAACAGAGCTCAGACGCCATTGCTTCCTCTCCGTTCACATCAGTGTGGCCTGAGAGCTTGTAAACGGAATGAAGTTTGGCTGAGCTCCAGTCTGCATTCCGTATAAACTCAGTAGTTAATGTTGAGGTTGGCACACACCACACTGGGTGACCACTGGGTTGTGTTTTTCCACGGGAACAGGTTGCATAAGTATCATTCAATAACTATGTAAACATCATCTTACCAGCTTTCAGTGCTCTGATCAGTACAGTATTGACTAATAGTCGTCTCTCCAATGAGTATCTATTAGTTGATTGGACGTCTTGAAAATCAATCAGTCCACTACCATAAAGAGTCAGCCAGTGCTGACGTGTGTCCAATATCTCACTGGCAGGTACTTGTGCATCATTTGGTCAGCATGTGAACCAGGGCTTTTACATGCTAAGCGAATGCCCTGCCACTCAGTTACACTCAGAATCAACCACTCACTGGCCTTTTTTAAAAAATATACCATTATTTCTTTTCTGTAGTCTCCAAAATAAGTAAATAAATAAATAAATAAATAAATAAATAAATAAATGAGATGATGCACAAACACGCTTGATGGTCACATCTGTGATACCCCAGAAAAATAGAAAAAAACTAGCACCAAAGGAGAACAAAATGAAGACCACAGCTGTAGGTGCTGGAAGGACAGAATGGACCATTAAAAATGGCAGAAGCAGAGAGAATTTGTGGGAGTCAGCTCAGAAGGTGGGGCCTTTTGGTTCTGTGCCTTCCTCGTCTGTGTAAGGTCCCAGGCCTTCCAATCACTGAATATGACTGTGGGAATAGTCTGTAGACTTAAACCAACTAAGATGAAGTCTTTTTGATTTGGAGTGTGCCCTAAAATAGTGAGAGATACCTTTACAAGAAGAGAGCGCTGAGCATATTTATAGATATCTGTAATACCAGTGCTCAGGAATCTGAGGCAGGAGGATTGCTGCAGGACTAAGGCACAGACACTGAAGTGCCACAGTTATAGGCCATGGGATACCAAGGATCATGTGCAAACCCAGGGAGTGTGTCTTCTAGAAACACGAGAGACAAGGAGAGGGGGGGGGGAGGGAGACAGAGAAAGAGAGAGAGAGAGAAAAAGGGAGGGAGGGAGAGAGACAGAGACAGAGACAGAGAGACAGAGGGAGGGAGGGAGAGAGGGAGGGAGAGAGAGAGAGAGAATTTATGTACTAGAAATTACTCTGTTAGACCAGGTTGGCCTTAAACTCACAGAGATCTGACTGCCTCAGTTTTAATTGTTTTAAACTGCCAGGTCCATGGCACCTTGTCATTGCATCCCTAGAAAGCTAATATAGGATCAAAACATCAATTGAGGGCTGGTGAGATGGCTCAGCAGGTAAGAGCACCAACTGCTCTTCTGAAGGTCATGAATTCAAATCCCAGCAACCACATGGTGGCTCACAACTACCCATGGTGAAATCTGACTCCCTCTTCTGGTGTGTCTGAAGACAGTTACAGTGTACTCATTTATAATAATAAATAAATCTTTAAAAAAATAAATAAATAAATAAATAAATCTTAGAAAAAAATTAACACAATTCAATTAAAAATCAATTAAATTTATGCTTAAAAAAAGATATATGCTAATAGAATGCCAAGCAAATTTTGGCTCATTGTCCTTACTAAATTATCTTTTCTCAGCTATTAAATAGGCAAGTGGAGAAGAAGTACAGTTAGACAAGGATGCACCTGGAAAATGTTTTTTTAAAAACTTCATTTCCATGTTTCACACTGTTGGGTCTCAAGCATACGCAGAAGCTTCAGGCCCACCAATGTGTGTGCGCAGTGCATAGCGTAAACAGCTCTGCTCTGTCAGAAATGGGACAAAACAGCCTGTGAGCACTATCATTCACTGTGGAGAAACACCCATTCTTCTGAACTTTAAATCAATTTGATTTTTATCTCTTTAAATTGTTAAACTGTGCCTGCTGGCACAAGCCTTTATTCCCAGCACTCCAGAGGCAGAGGTAGGCAGGTCTCTGAGTTCAAGGCCAGACTGGTCCACTGAGGGAGCTCCTGGACAGCCAGAGATACACAGAGAAATGACATCTTAAAACAAAAACAAAAACAAAAACAAAAACAAAACCACATTGGGTGTGGTGGTGCACATCCCTGTAGTCTAGTCCTTGGGAAGTGGAGGCAGGAGGGTCACAGTTATCTTTGGTCACAGATACTGCCTGCTCCTTTTGGAGGATCTGAGTGAGTATACACAGACACACACACACACACACACACACACACACACACACACATTTAACAGTAGAGAGCTTGGTCCATGGTAATGGTTTTAAAAATCGTCATCCTTATCAGTACCCCTTTCCCTTCAGATTGTAGGAGATTAGAACACTTAATGATATCTTCATTATTTCATTAGCTCCTCCTGTAGCCCTATGATTAATATTTTTGCAAGGCAAACATATAATAGTTTTTATGAGGTACGCAGGCTTTTCACATTTGGCTTCTAATTCGCTTCCTAGAAAGGTAGACCAGAAAAAAAATTCTACAATTTCAAAAATCGTCATCCGTCAGCAGCCTGCTTTGACCTTCTCTGAAGCCCATTCAAATCAAATTCCTTCCCTTCTATTTTTCCTTAATTAGAATTTCTAATTCCTGTAAAGACAAAGATTTTTCAAACGTTTGTATCCTGGATGGATCAAAGATCTTTTATAATGAAAACGACAGAAGATAGGATTGCTTCCAGCAAGACTTTTGTGGGTAAACAAGGGTCTGACTTGTTTCTCTCACTGTGTGTGTACTCATTACATCTCAGGGCCCCAGGCTTAAGCTTAAGTTTATTAGTTGATGCAATCAATAAATTAACGGTATTCTAATAAACTAAAGAAGTCAGTATGATGGTGGGTAGTGGTGGCGCACACCTTTAATCGCAGCGCTTGAGAGGCAGGTGGATTTCTGAGTTCAAGGCCAGCCTGGTCTACAGAGTGAGTTCCAGGACAGCCAGGGCTACACAGAAAAACCCTGTCTCGAAAAACCAACCAACCAACCAACCAACCAACCAACCAACCAACCAACCAACCAACCAACCAAACAACAACAACAAAAAAGAGGCAGGGAGGGATTTGAGGAACACAAGTTCTGTCCATCAATCTATACTGTCCCTCTCAAACTCTTGCCTCTCCATGTTTACAACACTCAGACACATCCAACATCAGCTTTAAAACAAAGCTGCTAAGCCCGAGTACTTTAGTTCATTCTCTCTGCGTTGTCTGTGAGTCCTCTAGGGCTAAGTAACAAATAAATATTGGCTAGTTCGTACAGATGGGATAGTTTAAGGAAAACAAGTAGGCTGAGAAGCATACAGGAGCCATTGAAAGTAAACAAGACGACAAGCAGCAGCAGGAATTAGGGGCTCTCACCCGGTGGCTCCTACTTTGTTAACTTTACTACGTGGCTATTTTGGAAAAATGAAGTCTGAGTTGCTGGAGCTCATTTTCCAAGAGACCTCAACAATCTGGGATTAAACTAGGGTGAACAACTCGAACACTCCTCGGAATTCTATACACCTGCCTGTATTGAACTCGGAGGGTCTACATCAAACAGAGCAACATGAAATGCAAAATAAAGCAACACTGTTTTTTTTTCTTTTAAAAAATTTTATTTTATTTTATTTTATTTTGAGACGAATGAGTCCCACCACTTGCTCCCGGTGGACCTCTCTGGGTTTACTTCAGAAGGACCCATGTGAAGGACATTGCTGTCTGCCTAGGAGAATCTGGGCGATTTAATCAACTATCGAATTATTTTTTGCATATGAAGAGTGACCAGATTTCCCAGTGCCAGGTTGAGGACAGGACAACAAAATGCAAACTCAGGTCTTCGTCATGATGGTCTCCAAGCCTGTTAGCTAGAATTACTCAAGGGCCAGGCAGTGCTCAACGAAGTTCCTGATCCCAGAGATCTCATCTTCCTCCCTCCACAAAGGCTCTGGACACTTCATAGATGAAGGTGGTCCCTTCTCAGGGCTGTATCAACAACAACACATCCAGAGGAAGTGAACGCAGCTTTTCAACCATCCCAGTCCTGTCCTGAAGCCCGGAGCCACACCCGAACGCGCCCGCCTAGGGCAGACACCATCTCCTCCTTTTATCTTAACAAATGGCTCACTATGCAACTTTTCCAGTTTAATTTTGTACTTGAACTTGGGACTCTTCTCAGATGACGCCTACCATGAAGGACTTCGTCTTTCACTTCCTTGGAACGAACCACAATTTAGAATTCGAAAAGTTTTCCCTTCCCTGTTCCTTTCTTGGGGTTGTTTACATTCGTCCCTAATTGGCGAAGAAATAATACAGTCGAGGTGCCTGGCCCCACCCCACCCCACCCCACCCCATCCCCAACTTTCTTCCCAGTAAGGTTTTCTTAGCCACTTCTGACGGGAGCCACAGCCCCAGCGATGGACACGACCTCTTTGATCTTTCCCTCCCACCTTCGTGTTTTAAGAAAGCAATTTGGATGTTGAGCAGGGCGCGCTCTCCCTGCGCCCTCCGCCGTAGGTCGGCGCCTCGGCGATCTGCGGCTTGCCCCGGCAAGTTGCGCTCGGGGCGTCCCGAGACCTGCTCGACCTTGCTCGGTTCCCGCGCCGCTCGAAGGGGCGGGGACACGGGCGGGCTGTCGTCACAGTACGTCACCGGAGAAGTCCCTATAAACCTTGGGACGCCGAACAGAGAGGATTCCAGCGCTGGTGCTGCCTCCCGAAGCTCGGTGGGTCTGGCTCGCGACACCCGCGGTCCATCTCGCGCAGACCCGAGTCTTGGGGGAGCCCTAGAGTCCAAATTGGGGAACTCAGTGCCCCGTGCGCAGCGGAGATCGTGCGCAGCGGAGATCGTGCGCAGCGGAGATCGCCGCGGCGTTTCTGAGATGCCCGGGAGAAAGGCGCGTCAGA
The DNA here is from genome assembly GCA_019843815.1 of Montemys delectorum. Lineage (NCBI taxonomy): Eukaryota > Metazoa > Chordata > Mammalia > Rodentia > Muridae > Montemys > Montemys delectorum. The sequence goes on from JADRCD010222877.1 coordinate 6,651, forward strand.
ACGCACCAGGGAAGCCAACGCGGGCAGGTACCTAGCAGTTCGGCCTGCGGACACCCCCAGGCGGGATGGGGTAGAGGTCACACTCGGGACGGTTCAGCCCTTCGGGGCTCGAGCTAGAATGGACGCGCCTGTATGTTCGGGCCAAATCGGCTCCCCGGCTCGTGCCTTCGACTGGTCTAGAAAGTTCTTCCAGGGGCTTCTACCGAGAGGACCTCTGGAAGAGTCCAGTCCAGCGTGTCCTTGGGATGCAGGTGCATTTTAGGCTGGGATTCCCGTCTGTTTCGTGGGTCTCTGATTGCTCTACCAGGAACCAGGAGGAGAGAAAAATCCATGTGCAGGTGGTGGCCTGGAAGATGGTTTGAGAGGCAGGTGGGGGTGGGAGAGGCCTCTCGGCCTAGCTCTTCCCTGACAGGCCGTCTTCCTCCCCAGACCACCTTTGAGAACCTCCTTCATCCCGATCTCCATTCCACCACCAACACCAAGAAAAGTAGTGCTCAAACTTCGAACTCTCCAAGCGCTCACGCCCTGAACCCATGAAGGCGTGGGATTGAGACGCTGGAATTGAAAAGCCTTTAACTGTCCGGATTGGGATCAGGAGGGAGGGAGAACTAGGAGAATAGAGTTTGGTCCTGGAGTCTTTTGAGTCTTTGACCCACCAACTCTTCTAAAGTCACTCACACGCAACTCTCTGTAACTGTTGAGTGTTGTTCCCCCGCCCCCCCTTTTTTTTTAATAAATCTTAATCAAAGGTGGTTGGCACCTGTTAAGGAGTTGCAAGACTCTTGTCTGGAAATAAGTTTGCTGGACATACTCGGTTATTGTTCTTGTAAGGCCAGCGGGCAATACAGAAATGATACATTGCCAGTATGAGGGTGGTGGTGTCTAAGCATTCAGATCTTATTGCTTGAGGGTCCAACATGAGCATGGCATTGCTAGACAGATTAAAGAGCAGCAGAGTGTCTCGAGGTCAAGTAGTGAGTGTGTAGTTCCCATAAAAATACGTTGCTGGGCGCACCAGTTCCTAACTCCAGCGCTCAGGACGTTGAGGCAGTAGAATTAGCCAGGGCTGTATAGTTTAAGGCCGATCTCTGTCACACAGTGAGACCGGCTCAAAAAAAATCAGTTCTCCTTCCCAAATCAAGGTAGTAGGACTGGGTGGAGTGCAAGGGTATAGCAATTGTCCAGAATCTCTGTGGTCCTGGAATCTTTGAGCTGCTTTTTGCCTTTCTCTCTTTTGAAAAAGTACTAACTGCTCATAGAAATCAGGATTTCTCAGTTTATGTGCTACGTTTAATATGTTGCACCTTAAAGTGTTTTGTGAATATTCCTGAAAATATTTGACCCTGGAACTCATTAAAATATAATACATTGTGGAATCTCTTAGGGCCTCTGATTTCACTTAGCCAATACAGAAATTTATCCAAAAATAGGTTTAAGAGCTTGTTTTACTATGTACTTAAAGTTCCAAGTTCGCTGACAGTCTAAGTAGCTGGTATCTTGAATTTAAAATAGACCAGCTTTTAAATTTGTATTCATAATTTTTGGTCATAGTCTTGAGGGGTACAACCAAAATTGGTCCTTGAAATATTTTTTAAAAGTAGACGACTGCATGTTAATTTTACTTGTGACATTGTTTTTAATATTTAGTTAATTCTAGCTACTCTAATTTCTAGAAAGTAAGACATGAATTTAACTTTTCTGCTTTTCTAAAGATGTGATGAATTTGTACGGAACTCCGGAAAACACTGGCTTGGTTTTGAATCATTTTAAGAACTGTGGACTATTATAGTAAATTTTATGAGTTTTTTTTTAAATGAAAAAATATAAGTTTTTAAAGGAGGGTCATAACTGGGCAGTGACACATTGCCATTGGAAACGCAGATCTACTTTAAATGACACGGGTTTTTTGTTTGTTTGTGGTTTTTTTTTTTGTTGTTGTTGTAGTTGTTGTTTTGTTTTGTTGTTTTTTTTTTGTTTTTTGTTTTTTTTCGAGACAGAGTTTCTCTGTATAGCCAGCCTTGGCTGTCCTGGAACTCACTCTGTAGACCAGGCTGGCCTCGAACTCAGAAAACTGCCTATCTCTGCCTCCTAAGTGCTGGGATTAAAGGCATGTGCCACCACTGCCCGGCCTAAAAGACACGTTTTTAGAAATTGACTTCTGTTCCCCGATCAATCTTGAGTGATAAAAGGGAGATTTCACTGGATTGGTTAAAGTGGAACTTTTATTGAGCCACCAGGGTTGGTGTGTGCGTGCACCCAAGAAGCATCCTAGGATCTGCTAATTTGCGAGTCACCCGTAGGATTGCTTTCAATATTAATTTCCAGGTGTTTCTTTTTCAGAGCTACCACCTGAAATAGCGGCTCAGCTCAGGAAGATAGGAGACAAAGTGCATTGCATGTGGAGTGCACCGGACATAACTGCGGTTCTGGCGCAGATGCCTGGCCCGAAGTCTCGAAAGAGCACGATGAGGAGCCCAAGCCCAACCGGGGTGCCAGCAGGTAAGGGTCCGGGCGTTGCTGGGCTGCGGAGGAGGCCTGGCTTAGTCCGTTGGAGCTCGTGCCCTCCTGGCGCGTGCCTTAGGAACACTATAAGAAAGTTCTCGAAGCAGCAGCTTGCATGTTAGCCAGGCTTCTTTTCTCTGCAGGTTGCTCACCTCCACAGTGGTGGGGGTGGGGGTGGGGGCTGGCTGCTACCTTAGAGAGTCACTGGCAGCTAGCAAGGGGGCGGGGGGAGCTGTCCGAGGCTGGGCATCGCGGCTGGGAGCTCAGCTCTGAAGACTTGTCACTGAATTTCCCCATTCCCAGGATTTAATAAGCAGTTCTTCCCCTCGAGGCTGTTTAAGGACACCCCGCTGGGGTGCCTGAATTCTGAAACCCAGGAGGTCTTCCTCCTTAGTTAGCATTTTAACTGTCTGCGGTTGGAAAGGTCAGGGGAAAGGAAGGGGTCTAACAGGTGAGAAGGAGTTCCTTTCTTGCATCGTGCACTTTTTTGCGAGTCTCACCAAAGATCCGCAGCCATCTGTTTTAGGAGTTGGAAATCTGTAGGTCAGAAGTGCTGTTTTATCAGACATTTGCAGCAGCCTTTTTGGTCTTCCATTTCTTAGCCCGGTAGGCATGCTGAGAAAGTGTTACAGAGCTAGTGGAACCCGGGCTTAATTGGCCCCAGGTCAGCTCTCTCTGGGGCTTGCTTGGATGGGAGAAGTCCAGCCTACCTGTCTAGGTTTTTTTTTACTCCTCATGACTGCTACAGCGTTTGTTTTATTTCGAGGAGTTTTTTGTTTTTTTTGTTTTTGTTTTTTGTTTTGTTTTGTTTTGTTTTGTTTTGTTTTTTTTGGACAGGGTCTCATTAAGTCGAAGATGACTTTTTAGAGTTTAGGCAAGCATTGTCAAACTACTCACATCTTCAGCAGTCATCTTCACGATTTTGCTTTTTGAAACAGGGTGTTTTCATGTCCTGGAACTAGTTCTGTAGGCAGACCTTGAACTCAGAGATCTCCCTGCTTCTGCCTCCTAGGTGCTGGGATCAAAGGCATGCACATATTATTTTGCTTAAACAACATCCAGCTAATTACTTCAGTTCAAAGAAAATATGGGAATAATTATCAATACACAAATCAAACTTCCTTCTTTACTCTTCTCTGTAAAGACAATGGATTGATACAAACTGTGCTTGTAGAAATAAACTGGCCTACCTCAAAATATAAATTTGAGAATTATTTTAGAAAACCAGGCTACAGTTCCATACACACAGCACTTGGAGGCTGAGGCAGGATTAGGAGTCCCAGGTCATCAACTCCAGTGCAGGTTTGTTAAGCTAGGAGACTTTACTTCAAATCAACAAAATAAGTTTGTTTAAAAGTATAACTCCAACTTCACAATGAGATTTTATGATTCTTATGGGGAAAGAAAAAGAGTTTCTAGGGCTGGAGAGATGGCTCAGGGATTAAGAGCACTGACTGTTCTTCCAGAAGTCCTGAGTTCAATTCCCAGCGTCTGAAGACAGATACAAAGTACTCATCATATATGTGTGTGTGTGTGTGTGTACATATATATGTGTATATATACACGCATATATATACACACACATATATGTTTATATATATA
>JADRCD010222878.1:0-28409 GCA_019843815.1 Montemys delectorum
TAAGTTCTTAACTTTCTTACGTTCTTACCTTAGTTCTTGTACTTCAATCGGATGACTACTGTCTCAGAGGTACTGTGGAGGTGATGGCCGTGTGGAAGCTTGAGCTCTCTGTGGGCGTGTGCTCAGGTGCTTAACTTCATGACTCAGTTGTCTCATCTGTGACAAAATGCTGGCTTGGGCTCCATCCCCTCAGGCATTCTAGCTACAAAACCGTCTACCTCAGCATTAAAGACTACACTTAAGTCTTTGGAACTGAATGGGTCAGACTTATTTCTATTTATATTTTTTTCTGCACTCAACGCTTTATGGAGAAATATAGATTTCTATTCTACAATTTTCTAGCCAACAAAGAAAAAGTACTATTTTAGTTTGTTTGACATGGAAATGTCTATAATGAGATTGAATTTCCTATATTATATTTGCTTTGCCTTCTTCCATCTTTGCCTAAAAATGGAGTTTCTAAAAAACCAGAAATCCTTCCTGTATTCAGACCTAGCAGGGCCGAGGCTGCCTTGGCTGAAGAAGAAGGTGTGAGTCTCAAGCCCCAGTGGAACAAGACATGTGCCATCTACTAGCTGTTGCACCTGCAAACCATGCCCAGTCCACAGGCTGCTGCCCACAGCAGGGGCTGAGGCACTAGCATTTCCTACTCATGGCAGGCCTTGAACCTTTGTACTGTAGCTGCCAAGCAAGGACTTACTTTCCAGCTTGGGAGAAAAACATATTAAGTGGAAATATAGTCTTCATTTCTTTTTCTTCTCATCACCTCCAGCCATTATAAAGCTTTGACCTAAAAAGCAGAGTTGTCAAACAAAGCTGAGGAAGATGATGGGACGGTCAGCCCCTCTCCCCAATGCAGTTTATTAATGATTCATGGGAAAAGAACAGCCATCCTGCTGGCAGCATCACATGTAATTAACCAGCTTCACAGAGAGCTGGCTACCTTCTACACATCTCCCACCTGACATAGCCACACTGGGTTTTCCAGTGACATCTTCCTACTGGAAAAGGGATATCCAAAACAGTGACCTCAACCCACTAGGTACTCAGACAGCACAACGGAGGTGGCGGTGCTCTTCTGGCGAAGCCTGGCTGAGTGCTGGGTAACTTGAAAGACTGCAGCCCTGACAGCAACAAGCAGCCAGCCCTGGGATCACACTGACTGCCATTAACTGCATACTCAGGTAAGTGGCTAAGCAGGGCTATCCACTAGGAAGCAACCCAAATATTATTTCTCCACAACTTAACTAAAGAAGACGTTTCTGAGAATTGGCCCACTTTGCATGATAGCAGCGAACCTTGACACGGACGAAGGTGTGGAAAGGTGGGAGTTCTGGGTAAGATGCAACAACATTCCTGTTTTCATACATTTAAAGGAGAGAAGCAGCGGCTAGGCTAGCCAACCTGGCTCTGTAGTCAGTGTGAGCTTCCCTCTGTAAAGTCCTGGGATTAAAAACCAGGCTTTACCCATGTGAACTGCTATTTGCAGCAATGAAGTTTAAAAATGAGCACTGTGTTGGGAAATGGCTTTAGTTGCACATTTAAAATTTTCCCAAGTGACCTAAGGTACGACTAGTGAGGTGAACAGCACACATACCCATACATACACTCCTTCCATGTGTATTTCTAGGATTGAGAGAAACTGCTTTATCCCTAGGTGGGCACAGAACCCCTTAGCCATAATAACCCTTCCTTTACGTCCCAAGCTAGATCCAACCCTGGTATCTCACGCTCTCCAAAGGTAATCCCAGTTAGTACTGAAAAACCACAGAGGAATGATAACTTCAGCAAAATTTGGAGGCATTCACAAAGGTCCTGATCTTTTCACTTATCATACTCAATTTACATTCTGTAGAAAAGCAGACAATAAAAGAATACCATACACTTTTAGAAAAATGAGAGGAGGTACTGCTGAGTGACAAAGCAGTGTTCACTAATGGTGACAAGTTGATTGTTTTTCATGGCACAGTACATGTGGTGAGCTTCACACACACACACACACACACACACACACACACACACACACACACACACACACATTTCTTTTTGTGTCATTTTTTGATCAGAAGAGCCAATCACAGTGGTTCTTTCATTTCCATTAAGGCAGACTTAGCAACCCAACAGACGGACAGGTCAGTGTGGCTCAGTAGAAAATGGATAGCTTAGGATAAATGAATTGGTATTGCCTGCCATTTTTCCTTGCCATCACTTTAATCAATAAGGGAAAAGGTGAATTGCTATTGATCTCTTTAACACCCTTGAACGATACTGTACAAATTACAAAAACACAAAGGGGTAGGTAAAGAAATGAAAAGAGGAAGGCCAGAGTATGTATATCTGAGCAGTATGAAACTGTTGTACTTTCCTGGAATGGCCTTCTAATCACCCAGGTAAGAATGCTTGGGTGCCCTTGTGACCCTGTCATGAATAGCCCCTGTCCTCGTCCTCATACCTTCGTGGGCTAGCATGGAGCCTCTCAGTGCCTTCATCTTTTTACATGCTGCTGTGCTTCTGCAGGGCAATGGGCTCCTTAAACAATACAAGTCCTCTTGATGCAAGGCTAAAAGCCTATGCATTGAGACATGACAGGACTCCTAAGGTCTCATGAATTTTTGAAGTTGCCATACTTTAGTGGGATTTAGCTGGGGAATTTCAGCCACTGACGATAATTTTGTATGGAAGAGCAAGAATCCACGGCTTCAAGGACCATCTCAGGTAAGACCTTATTAACCCATTTCTGGGTCACATGCCAAAGAAACATAAATAGATAGCAGAAATGTGAAACTTATTCTCAACAAGAACAAATATCATGGCCCCAGGTTGAAAGACATGACAAAGATACAGGGTCTTGGTTTAAAATACTATAGGGTCTTTGCTTAATCTTGAAGGGAACCTGGCCACATTCTGACAGGCAAGAAGACAGATATGCAAATATGGTCTTTTCCAGACAACCAGGAAAAAAGGAGTGTTAGATTCATGGGCATAGCAACTCATAACAGGAAGATAAAATATTTAGTGTCTGCTTTTCATCTTTAGCTTAGAGCTTCATCCAACAAGTTAATTACAAGGAAGACTATGAGAGCTACTAAGCCTTTTGGATTAGATTGTGCTAAGATATGCTACTTAGCAGCACCCAAGTATTACCTTGCTCATGTAGAAAAACCAACATATTACAGATTTGATATCAGAGAAAGGGGAATATGAATGAATGAATGAATGAATGGATAAATAAATAAAAGTTTAACTCAATAGGATATAGAATTATCCACAGTTACAGATCATAGCTTTGTTATTCTGTCAGTTGTCCCTATAGCTGAGAAACTGATGAGAAAAAATAAACCCAAAACAAAACACTTTGGCCAGTATTCCTTCTTAGGGCCACACAACACTATCAGGAATCACCTGGGGCCTAAGTCTCCCCAGCAAACTCCTCACCTTGTTTGAACATTCCCCTTAATTGGCATTCTTAATGCAGAACAGAGCTTTAGTATCCCCACTTTGCAGATAGTAAAACCTGGGCAGGCAGTCACTGTACATACACTATGAATCAGAATCCAGACTTAAAACTGGCATGTGAATATGCCAGGAGCCCTCAGGATGCTCCTAGCATCTGGCTTAAATGATTCTCCAGAGACTGTGACTCTGATGAAACTGCCTAACTTTGAAAACTGTGACCCATGGTTCACCAGTGTTCCCCCTTCTTCCTACAAATACCTGAAAGGCCAATGCAAGTTACAAAGCTGCTGATGTGCGGAGAGTGGAAGTGCTGAGATTAGAAGGAGGAAATACTTAAGTGCACCCCAGGCATTCGGAAATGGCCACGTCTGCAGCCCTGAAGCTGAGGGTAGAGCTCTGGCTCTCTCTGCCAGGCAGACTAAGAACTGGTCATACACTCAAGAAGTGGGGCACACGGCTGTGAAAGGCACAGTGGTAAGAACCAACTAGTTCCCTCCTACAAGGTATCCTCCTATTCTGAAAGTGACCCTATTCTAAAATTACCAAGTGGCAGGTGGCCAGACCAAAAATCCATATCCAATCAGTGGTAATGGACTGTTGTTGCATTTTCTCATATAAGGTTACAGTGCTGCCATAAAAGCCCCAGGTCAGTGGTTAGACGGAGCTGGAGAGGTAACAGCACCCTTGTACCATATGTGCTATAGAGACCTGGAAAGTGAAGTGCAGGTGTGGCCCTCTTCCGAGAGATGGAAGGATCTGTAGCAGCTGCATCATCTTCCACATCTAGCCAACTTCTTTTTTAACTACTGAAAAGAATCCTATGGTAGCATGAGACTGGAAATGAAGAAAAGGAAAGCACACTCTTAACCTGGGAAGAAAGAGGGCACAGGGAAGGGACTTCCACTTCACTCTCTATTCTTGCTTCAGAGACAGCTGTCACTCATAGAGAGATGGCTCCAAACAATGCTACTTGAGGTTCTTTTCCTGCCCCTTTCTGTCCTGGTTAATCTTTCTTTAGGGCTCCTGCTGGCATTCAGCTAGTTTCCAAGTCTTCCAATTTAATACACATCAAGGACAAACATATGGTGACCTTAGACTGCTGAGACTGTGGGACAAAGGGGTGGGGCCAAAAGGAAGGCATGGCTATCCTGTCTGAGAACAAGGAGGCCCAGGCCATTCCTAGGGATCACGCAAGGTTAGGACTCGTACCTATGTAGAGAAAGGCAGGGGATCCCCATGGTAGTTTAGGCTGTGAGGCCACTTATTTCTCAGACACCCATAAGGTATCTGACTGGCCCTTCCTGTAGTGATGGTCGGCACACTATCAGTTCATAGTCGCATCGAGAAAAGCCTTCTTGCAAAGGTTGACACTCTTGGGAAGGCCTTCGCTTTTTCAGTGAAAGTGACACTGCTTAGAAGGAAGTGGTTTTGATGTATGGGACAGGAAAACCAAAGGCAAAATGACCCTGGTCTTATCATGCTTAGAAAAAAGACTAGCTGATGTCCAAAGATATTTAAAGGCTTGTTTGAGAACTTAGACCAACGATAGCAAATGGCTTTCAATCCAAGTGCTAAATCCATCCAATTGGTAGGAGCTTTTAAAAAAAAAATGTTTTTTGTTTTTCCTTCAGAGATAGGATATCACTATATAGCCCTTGAGGTCTGAACAAACCATGCAGGTTTCTAACTCAAGAGATCTGCCTACCTCTGCCTCCCAAGTGCTGAGATTAGAGATATATTGCCACCACGCTCAGCTCAACTGGTTGTAGCTTTGTAGAACTTAAAAAGGATCAGAGCTCTAGGCCAATGACCAGCCATGGTCAAAGAGTGGATGAGGGTTGGAGGAGTATATTTACATTGTTGACACTGGCTTAGACAGGTTTCAGGTTGAGACAGTGAACTAAACATGAATTTTGTTGATTTTAACATGAATACTGACCACAACACATGTACCCATACCAAGCCTACCACCATACTGTAGGTAAAATGTTTTATTCACACTGGAGTCTGAATCCCAGTTAGCAAAATTAACCAAGAGAGAATCAGTGTCACTAATAAAATAATGCTGCAAACTGTTGTTCATGGACTGCTTACTCTTCACTAGGTCCTGTATGAAGCATTTACGTAGGCATTTCATTTTCACAGTAACCTTATGGAGAAGAGGTAGTCTTGAAACAACCTAGGCAGCTAATGTAGCAGGACTGCCAGAGTGCACAACACTAGAAACACTGCCGTGTATAGTGAGACTGCCTTGGTTTACAGCTGAAACAGGAAACGAAGATGAGGATGCAGTTCTGACTCCACATGTTAATAAGTTTTTGTTCAGTGACTAAGAAAGAAGCAAAAGATGTCCTTAAATGGTAATGAGGATAAGTTTGAGAACAAGCTGTCCCCTTTGACTGTGAAACCCTGTTGTTTGGGACAGGTTCAGGGTATCTCGGCTGCTAATTCTTAACCTTACTCAGAATCTTATTTCATAACAGACCATTGGTCACTTTCATTTTCAAAATCCACTTAAGTTCAGCTGACCAGAAACTGTCACGGGTGGAGAAGCAAGTGGGAAGTTCATTGGCAGAGTCACGTTTAGAACACAGAGGCCCCCTAGTCCTTGGTGACAGACTTAGGGAGTGGGTGAGAAGAAGGCAGAATTAAGGTCAGCTCATCCACCAGAACAGTCGCGCTAGTGTCCTTGGGGGAGTCACACTCGAAGCAGCAGAATGTTAGTGCTACCTGGAGAGCAAATGCAGTCGACAATCTGCTGGTCCTCTGCTGGCGGTTCAGGCAGCCTTGCTATTATATATTATGAGCTGTGTTCTAAAAAGGTACCAATTGAATTATGCAATAACAAGAGCTGGGGGAAATTCAGGCAGTGGGTGTAGTTTAGAATGTTTGGGACCAAGAAAATAGGGAGACACTAGGGCTGAAAAGACTCTAAACACGCCAACATGCCGGGCTGCTGTAGGTGTAGGTGAAGTGCTGGTGTCCTGCATGAAACTCTTCTGATAAGTCGGGGCAGGTTAGTATGAGGCCATCTTCAGTTTTAAGAGAAATATCTGCCTAGCTTAAGATACAGAAATGGAGAACTAGTTTCCAAACAAGAGTTTAGCAGGGAAAGTAAATAGTTCAGAGTAAGGTGCTTTGCCTGAGAATCAAAAACTCCTCGCTACTTTCTTTCAGTTCTTCATTATTATATTAATAATACTAGCTTCTGCTGTCCCTGTTTCAAAAGAACCCTCACCTTTGACAGATCCAACAGTGGATATTCAGGGTGACGAAAGAAGAAAGAGAAGCCAGAACTCTGTTCTACGAGTATCTACTATACCTTAATTAAAACAAATGGCACCCAGCTCCCCTAGCCCAAACCTTTATTTTCCTCTTGATAACACTTCCATTTGTTCTGGGCCACAGGCCCTACCTAGCTCCTGGTAGTCCAGGAGGATAAACATACTTGGTAACAGCTGTCTCCCATGAGACTGCTTGTAGAGAACATGTCCTGTCAGAATAGGCAGCATCAAGTCTGGTGAGGGGCAGAGGCTGTGCCTAGTGTGTCTGTGAAGGATTTTTAGGACCCTGTTGGCAACAATGCTCTCAGAGCCAGCAAGTGCACTAGCCTTGCTTCAGGCCTCACTTTAAATGACGTTCAGATGTGTCCTGTTTATTATTTTGGTGGAAAGATGCAAGAAGAAATCATGTTTGAGTCTTTCCATCTTTACCCTGGGACTGATCTGGGTCAGGACTAAAGATGAAAGGAGGAGAGCACCGTGCCAGGATCGTCTTGGCATTGCCAAGGGTGCTGCTGCTTCTACTTGGGGAAGGAGAGTACAATTTCAGGTCCAACCAAGCACTATATTTCTTACTTAATTTTTGATGGAACAACAGTACAAAAAACAAGCTGACCTGGCAGAGAAAAATACAAATGCCTCTCAAAGAAGAGTTTGCAACAGTGGAGACTAGCTCCTCAGGGAAATGTACAATGCTTTTGCTGAATAAGATTTTCTTTCCAGGGACGGAATCACACCCCTGAGACCCTCTCCTCCATGTCTCAAAGAGGCCACATCTCTTCTGTTCTATGCCATGCCTGTCCCACCCTCATTGCCAGCAGCAGTGACAGATGTCGACACTATTTCTGGAGGGCACTGAGGCCTATCAAACCTACACTAGATAGCCCTTATGACACACAGGTAATAGGATCTTGGCCAAGCCAATGACAAATTAGCCCCAGCAACTATTTCAGAAGAATGGATGTAATTCTATGCTTGACTGACTATGAAAGTTCTCAGTAGAAGAACAGCAGAGCTGAGCCAGCAGCTCTGCAGAAAGGAACCCTACTGGAGCCAGCAAACAGGCTAAGCTTGCTGAGGAAGGCCACTGGAAGCTGCCTGGGACTTAAAACTGACAGAAGGACCCAGCAGGCCAGGGGAAGGAGAAAAAAAACTGAGCACCATGACAGCAGTGTTCATTTAAAACTTTTGCCCCAATCCCCCCCACTCCCTTTGAGACATGGTCTCACTGTGGAATGTAGGTTGTCCTGGAACTCAGGGCCACTTTGCCTCTGTCTCCTCGATGCTACAACTGAAGGTATGCACCACCACACCTGGCTTTCTACCATCTTATGATGCTATTTTAATTTAGAGGCTGGGATGGGGTTTGAGGTTTCTTCTCCCAAGGGGTTAAGAAGTACCTGGGAAGAGCTTGAAGCTCAAGAGTGAAGAGTCAAATAACAATTTGATGTTCACATAGTGCTTACAACTCATCTTAGATCAGGAATTTATGGGGGCCTAAATCTCAAAATGATCCCTTGGGCTAACAGTCTAATCAGCAAAAGCAGAAGACAGAGACATACAAAGGATGGAGACAAGAAACTGTATTAGAAAATCAAGGGGACACCAGTGGCTTCTTCTAGACCAGTGAAAGTTTTTTTTTAAAGCAATGAAACTTTTCTATAACTCCAAACCACTGTTTAAGTTTGTGTAAGTATCTTGGTTAGAAGACAGAGAAACCCAGAAAGGATAGTCTGCAGTGAATACACAGGTCGAGTTTATAGTAAGTTCCTCAGTCAGAAGCCACACGCTAAGTCTCAGAACTCTAATGTCTTCCACTCCCACTGAGTGTAGAGAGCTTTCCCAGAGAACCATAAATAATAACAGCAGATCTTCTTCCCAGACCCTAAGACAGTGGGGAAATAAGTCACTTCCCTTTACAAAAGTGAACATCACTTGCGTACTGATAGGGATGGGGAGCTATGAGCACCATGGGTTTGTTCTGACAAGGTGCAGATATGAAGCAAGTGATGAGATGTGAGGTTGGAGAAGTGGCCAAGATGTATAAATTAGAGATGACACTTTATCCAGAAGCAAGGGCACCAGGTCTTTTTAAGTAGATGCATATTCAGAGTCAGACTTGCTTCCTATGAGGAAGACTATAAAAACAGGAATATGGGTATACATTACCTAAGGGAAGGATGTGGCTACATAGAAAGCAAGTTCCGGAAAAGTTAAAACAGCACATGAAACAAGCAGTCAGATGGTCAAAAGCTGGAAGAACTACACACAAGCAGAGAAAATACCCAGGTAGGCAGGACCACAGCAAATCCCTCATGCCCAAGAACAGAATCAGAATAGAATGTTTCATGGAACAGTGTCAGCCAATGGTTGACCTTTGGGAAAATCCTCTACTTCTAGATACTCTGGCAAGTTGGGAAAAAAAAAAAAAAAAAACAACAGAGGTAAAACATGGCATAAAAAGTGATCCCTTCCTAATAGCAGAAACAGCAATATTTGAAGAGCAAATTACTTCACTGGGAGTGCAGATATTTCTATTTTAGCATCTGCCGTAACACCAGCTAGGAGAGGAGCAGGTGTAACTGAGTTTCCTGGACTGTGAAACTATGACAGCAATTTTTGCATACATTTGCCGTGAAACATAGAGATTACACAAAAAGCCCCAGAACTCTAGCAAACACTATGAACCTAAGGCCCCCTTTCCTGAGCCCTTTATATGAAAGCAACAGTGAACTGAACAAAGTAAACTCTGGAAAGCATCCCTGGTGTGTGCTGCACTGTCGGAGAAGACAACTGTTTAAAAAGGCAGCTCATAGATCCCACTTTCTCTTGGATGGTAGCTAGGATAGCCTAGAACAAAGTGACTTCTGCACCAAAAAGGAAAGGAAGGAAGGAAGGAAGGAAGGAATAAGAAACACAGCTGAGCAGCCTGTCTGATTTTCTACCAGGCAATTATTAGTGGCTCAGTGAGGGCTCCTCGTGGACAAACACAGAGTGTCAGAGAGCAGGTTCCACTGGAGCCATTAGGGCCAGGTGAACTGCACACTCTTGAGTTCCCAGGACTGAACCACCCTCAGCACTGTGTGTTACCTTTCTCCTCCAATGATTCTCCTTGGCAGGAAGTAGGCTGCACGAACAGATGGACCAGGAGGCTGAGAGAGCATATTACACAGCCCTGGAGGAGCACTATGGGGCAAAGCCAGAGGGTGCAGAAAAGACCTGGTTACATCAACATTCCTCCCCCTCTCACACAAGAGGCACTACAACATGAAACCTAAGTGAAGGAGATGGGCCCGTTTTTCTTTCTACGCTAAGCTTTCTTTCCTATGTATATGCCATTCCTCCTCAGATAGACCTAGGCATCAGGATGGGGCCGTGTTCCCTCAAAAAGGCATTTTTCCCTGAGCTGCAACAGTTGCTTATAATACTCTATAGTCTTTGCCTTTGAAAAAAATCTAGGGGTTGGGGGTCAAAGGAAAACTAGGGCTATGCCAGGGTTATTGAAGCTGCAGAGTGGGTTCCCTGGGAGGAAATCTTCCCTTCTGATGCCAGCAGCAAGAGGGAAATAGGTCAGGTCATGGCAGAGCTGGCGTTTTGTTTTGTTTTTTTTTTCAGCTGGAGCTGTCCAGCATGGGGGTGTTATTATCCAGGCATCATCAAGGAACAACTTTGAAGTCTTAGAGAGGATAAAGGTGTCATCAAAAAACACTGGGAATGATTACCAAGCCCCTGTAGACTCTTCCTCCAAAGTTATACCTGAGGCAGCCGGAGAGAGTTAAATTGTACAGGTAGGAGAGGTATGAGCGGCAAACCTGCCTGGGGTACATTGCAAGACTGCCTCCAGTAAACTTGCAACACTGAGCATTTATTAATACCTATAGTTCCTTCTTTGTAGGTTCAGGTTTCTCCAACACAGCAACTGCAGGCACGTAATGACCGGTCAGTGAGTATATGCTGGCTAGCTGGCCTTCTGGAAGACGATGTCAAAAGAGCACAAATAACTTGTATTCACGACAAAGGCCTCAAAGGGCTCTTGGATGGCTGGATTGCTTGATCAATCTTTTGGACAGAAATACCAAGGCAAGGCAGAAAAAAAAATCATATTCTCAGGGCCACATGATAACTGTAGTATGAAGACCAGGAGTTTGCACTTTTAAGCCGGTTATCTACCCATTAGCTAATGCTATCTCTCATCACTACTTCTGGGAAGATGCTAGCAACAAGCGCAATTCCCTGTCTGGGAAATTACACCAGATCTTCCTGTCCTTGGCGGTGTAGCAGGGAGTTGCTTTTAAAAAGGCAACTGCATGGTAGGGGTGGGAGGAGAGGAAAAATATATCACGAAACACATGCTAGCCAATGGGACAAAGAACTTACAGCTCACATAAAACAATTTTATGTTGCATGGCTCACAAGCAACCCAGCACCTCAAGGTCAGAGACTTCTTGAAGCTCCACATGGCTATGATGAGCCATTTAACCCAATTTAGCATAGTCTATACTACAGGGATCATAAGCAAACTTGTCTGGAGCCCATACAATTTCTGGCATCCTTACTCAATCCATTACACTAGCTTATGGTGTAATGGCAGTCACAGACAATGCACAAAGAATCCCCATGCATATTTTTCAACAAAACTTTATTTGCAAACAACTGGCAGAGGGCCAGATTTGCATGGCCCTAGCATGCACATTTTGGTCAGGCTGGGAAGAGATGTTGAGAGCTTAGGACTTCCTTTGAGTGAGTAAAGGTAAGAATTTAAATCCTCCAAAAGGCCCTTGGCTGCTCTGAGCTTCAGATCAGAGAACCAGGTAATAACCTGGTATCTGACTTCTAGCTCTTTCTGCCTCGGGGCTGGCAATACCTCCTGAATGTCAGACCACTGCCCAGGACCAGGATTACTAAATCCAAGAGAACCAAGCCAAAAGGAATCAGTGTTTAAGGGGAAACACCAGGTAGCAGACAGGAAAAAGAAGTGGTGTGATGAAAAGGCCAAGAGAGCCACTTAGGAAAATGGGATAGAATGGTGGCTGCAAATGTCAGTAGTTCTGTGATATGGCAGTTGTGCTATGTACAAGGAAAGCATGGGAACCATGTCTCCAGATATGAAGCCCATCTGAAATGCAGAGAAGCCTCACCTGCCCCTTACAGGACTGCTCCTACGTAGGAATGGGATGGAAAGGCAAGCAGTTTTTTACTTACTCAAAGCAGAGGGAGAGACAGGTATTTGTGCCCTGCTTATCCAAAGCCAGGAAGTAAGTAGTCATTCTCAGCATCCTACTCAGATCAGTAGTAGTCGGCATCCTGAAAGCCAGCTCCCATCCCTTTCTGGACAGCCTACTAACAGTGGCCATGTTACTTTCTCAGTATCCAGATTCTTCTCTGGTCATGCTGTGCTTCCTCTTATGGGGAATCTAGTAAAAACTCTGAGATGTGAACTGTTTCTCTCCCCTTAGCAATACAGATTTATAGTATATGGCGGAAAGCAGGCCAAGGTAGAGAAATCCTGGGCCCAAATGAGATAATGTGAACAAAGGTTTAAAAACTTAAAGGGGAGATGGGGCAGGGCCAAGGACAGTCAGATCTTCAAAAATACCCAGTTATACTTGATTATCAAAGGGAGAGGAACAAGCATAAAACCAAAGCTCAGCTGCAGCTCTTCAAGCAGCAGCATGGCTCCCGAAGGTCCACAGAACTAGTTAGTTACACACGGCCTGTGGGCTCTGTCCACACAGTCACACAGTCCTCATTTCAACAATCAGGGGGCCAGCGAACGGGGCTTCTCTCCCTTATTTCTGTGGAGGAGTGGGAAGGCAAGAGCTTTGTTCTCTAAGAAGCCTATGGAGTAGGTGAAGTTACTACACAGGGGATAGTAAATAAACAACACTCTTGCTAAATGAGAACCTCCTTTGATTGTCTTACCATTCTGAAACAGTTTTCATCTATTCTATGAAGGGAAATGCCCAGGAGAGTTGGCTACAGCTGGTTCCTTTAGTCAACATCTTAAATTATTTGCGGTTTAGGCCATACTCCCATTTCCTCTCGATGATGACCTTTCAAAACAGTTTGACCAAGTAATCATCTCAGCTGCTTCGACGGTGCTGAATGTTCATTACAGGCAGACCCTAAACAAAGGGCTATGCAAGACTGGGCCACTACAATCAAGAAAGACAAATAGCAACTTTGGACTAGACTTAGGTTCTACAAACTCCTACAGAAGAGGCATCAAAGAAAGTGGAGAAAGAAGTCACCTTTTACACCAGTAAGTATTAAAAATACACAGATAAACGTAAGGCCACAATAAACAGGAGGCGGAGGTAGCAAGGACATCTGGCATTCGTTTTAGCTGCCACCTGGGGGCCAGAAACATGGCTGGGAAGAAAAGTAGTTGGGGAAACAAGAGCTGAAAAGGAAAGAGAAAGTCACTGTGAGACAGCGGTTCTCAACTTGTGCGTTGAGATCCCTTTGAGGGTCAACCTAAGACCACAGGAAAACTCAGATACTTACATTATGATTCTTTTTTATGTTTTTACATTATGATTCTTTACAGTTGCAAAACTGCTGGGCAGTGGTGGCGCATGCCTTTAATCCCAGCACTTGGGAGGCAGAGGCAGGCGGATTTCTGTGTTATACAGAGAAACCCTGTCTCGGAAAAAAAAAAACAAAAAAAAAAAACCAGTTGCAAAATTACAGTTATGAAGTAGCAACAAAATTAATGTTATGGTTGGGGATCACCACAACATGAGGAACTGTATGAAAGGGTGGCAGCGTAAGAAAGGTTGAGAAGCACTACTTTAGGAGATGCTGGTGAAAAAGAGGATTCAGGTGAGACATGAGATCTACAGTTCAGTGTCTCACAAGGGTCCTAAGGGTTTCTTCCCTGATATAAGCATAAGAAGCCAGCTTCTGAGAATCTGCTGCTACGCCAGGCTGGTGGCGCACGCCTTCAATCCCAGCACTTGAGAGGCAGAGGCAAGCAGATCTCTTGGCAAGCCTAGTCTACATAGTGAGTTCCAGGACAGCCAGGGCTACGTAGTGAGATCGTATCTCAAAACAAACCAAAAATAAAAATAAATTAAAAAAAAAAAAAAGGAAAAAAGAAAAGGATTTTCTGCTATTTCCTCTCTGGTGCTTTGAGGTCACAAACTAGAGCAGGCTCTCTTCTGCCTTCTTCGTTTCTGTGAAGGACGGTATTGAAAGGTCTACAAAGTCAGTCAGCAGGAAAGTCCCTCCCAGCTAATCTTCAGGGGTTGCTAGACAATAGAGTGTTTGCATCCAAACATTGGTGGAGGGTAGAGGTGGATCTTGCTATCTTTAAAAGAAAAACTCAAGCTATACTGTGTGGTTACAAGATGTATGCGTATGTGTAGGGGAAATAAGTGTGTCACTATCAAGAACTTCTACTTTTCAAGGATAAGTGCATCTTCAAAGAGAACAGAGAGCAATGTGGAGTTAATGAGGTGGTTAAGTGCCGCACCTCTCAGCCGCTGGATGGCCAGCAAAGTAGAAGCAGCTTTACCCAGGTGACTGTAGTAGATATCTGGGATGTGGAACAAAGACCTCTTGAATAGAGGAGTCAGGATTTGTTTGGCCAAACTTCTTCTACTAAAACAAGAAGGCCAGCGTTAGGGAAATCCCAAAGTGGTGGCCATGGACAGCAAGAATACTGCTAAGTTTGGAAAGTAGTGGACCTCTCAGAGCCTGGGTAGTTCAACAGGAACCTCTAGAGCTGACCTGCTGTTCTACAGCCCCAGTATTGAATGGCTGACGGAAAAGGAAACCAGACGCTAATGTTCCTATCCCATCTATGTCCAACACTGAACGTCTTGAAGCCCTTCCATCTGCTCTCCAGGATCTCAAGTGAGCCCAGAGAGAAGGCCTCTGGCCGCACATAATGTGCAGCTGTGTGCATACTCCACAGCTGCAGAGGGGGAACAGAAGGGAGGAGGTAGGCAGGTAGGCCCCAGTGCTCAGTGTAAGCGAGGCGCATTCCCACTGTTCTTTCCTGTGCTCACTGAGCAGGATGAATGGCTGGCACACTCCTAGAAGGAAGATAGATCTGTTGATGGAGGCTTGAGTACAATTAGCAGTAGAAGGGCACCACAGCAGCAGAGCCTCACTCCTGCCTGCAAGAGTCAGCCCAACAGGCAGATACAGAAATACAATTAAATTAAGTCAGAAAACCCGCTACAGAAAATGCAATTACTCAA
The DNA here is from genome assembly GCA_019843815.1 of Montemys delectorum. Taxonomy (NCBI): domain Eukaryota; kingdom Metazoa; phylum Chordata; class Mammalia; order Rodentia; family Muridae; genus Montemys; species Montemys delectorum. Next base: position 14,948 of record JADRCD010222878.1, read on the forward strand.
AGATACAAATAAATGTTCAAAGAAAATTGGCCCCTGACAGGGTTAGTCAAGCTTCTAAATCCAGCTGGAGGAAGGCAGCTCAGGCTAATTCACCAAGGAGAAGGACTGCAAAGCTTAAGCTCTCTGCATCAGGATCCTGGTTGGGCTGGCCTCATGTGCCAGGTTACCAGTGAGAAGGAACAATTTAGGGGTGGCTGACCAGTGATGCAGGGATCAAGGACATAAGGCTCTTGGACGGCAGGGCTGGGCAATGGAAGAGGCGACTGACTTATCTTTGACATGGCAGGAGATAGTGAGATCCAGGGAGAAGGACTGTGTGGCCCCCCCTGCATGAGAAGCTACATGAAAACGCCCTACCTCTCGCTGCAGCACTAGTTCCTTGGTGAAAAGTGTGGCTTCCTCGCTGAATGGTTCTCCTTCCTGCACCAAGCCTGGGAGATTCCGAGCTCCTCTGGGACATTCAATGCCTGTATGAGGAGAAAAGGAAAATGTGAGAAAGTGTGCAGAAACACTGCCTACCCCACCACTCTCAGCCTGGGAGGAAGCCTCACTAAGCTCCCCTGGCCCTTTCAGAGCCCCAGTCCCACAGCTTTAGCCGCAGCTTATATAACTGGCTTCCCTCACCTAAATTACACAGCCAGCCCAGCCATGTGCCGCTGGAGAACAACGGCAGCTGCCTCCCAGACTTCTCCTTACTATTTGACTTTGCCAGAATCCCAAGTGTTAATTCAGTGTCACTTTCCTTTTCAAATAAACACCCCCTCTGTCCTTAGGCTGTGCTTTGTATCCTAGTTCCATGGCTTTCATTCAGAACAGGAGGCAGGAGAAAACAGAGACCTGATGGGATAGTAGGCATCCAGAGCCACACATAGTGGCTTCACAGCCTATTCTACCATTTATTTTCCTCATGGCCTTGGCTAAATTACTCAACAAAGGCTCGACTCCTTGTCTGTAGAGGACATACATAATACATCTTCTTCTCAAGGGTGCTTGCTGCCTTAGCCCAGGAGAGATTCTGTACAGAAGATATTACAACAATGCTGGCTACTTCAGTAGTACCATCACCTTCATCACCATCATGATCAGTCTGAGCAATTATGTTTAAAATTGCAAAGATTTCTTTGATGCCCACAGCAAGCCTGTAAGATTCATGAGCACAGAAACCTATTCTGTTTTGTTTCCAATGATGGTACTTTGTACAAAAATGTACATCCACTGATTAACCTACGCAGCCTTTTCTATCTTCAATTCAGTCACTTATTTTGAAGATGCATTTATTACTAATAGTGGTCATATATGATAGAGCAAAAAGTAAGCTGTTTTTAATGTCGGGATAAGACATATATATTTCAAAGTAATTCAGATTGCAACTGTAATTATGAAGGAACTTGACCCAGACTATAGACAAACAGGAAAATAAAGCAATGACAATTCCAGAGAACAGAAGTGGTAAAAATCTGTGTCCCGGATTCTGGCCTCTGCTGGTGCCTGCTTTTGTAACACTCTGGGGAATGACTAGAAGTCCCATCATCAACAAGAGAGAGGGGCTACATTCTTATGAACTAACAAAAGGAACAGGCCCCGTGTTTGGTTCTCAGCAGCTGCAGAACATAGGTTTCCCTCTCGGCCTCCAGTGGAAGAGATTACACAAAATGCAGCTCTCGGTGGTGGTGGTGGGTTACAGAAGCAAAAGAACGACAGCGACAGGGGCAGCTCTGGCCCACAGCGACCATCATTCTCTCACCCCTGCAAGACCAGGCAGTCAAGGAGCCTACGCAAGTCATACAGCTGGAAGATCAAGAGGGCTCTTTCCCCTGCACTTGTGTCTACCAGAGGAATAGAACTCCATTTTCTAAAAGCCAGCATGAACTTCAGGGGCCAAGAACCTGAGAATAACCCTGAAGGAAGAGATGAGGCTAGAGAGAAATGAAATGAAAGATAGCCCATGTTTTTCACAACATCAATAGCCAAAAACACTTTTCATTTTAGATCTGCAAACTAAGCAAGAGGAGAATTGCCAGGGAGAAAAATAAATGATTCTGTTGAACTATTTTGCCACATACCCATAGATAAAACATTGCTGCAGAGACAAGAATAATGCAAAAAACAAGTTTCTGATCTGTTCCTGAGCCTCACAGCAGAACTAGGGTGCCGGGGGCTGCCATATATAGGGGAACAGACCTAGGGTGGCAAGAATTTTTTTTTTCTAGAAGGATATGCCAGGTCTCAGATTCTCAATAGTGAAGTACTAGCTTTAGCCCTTGTCACTTTTTTAGTATTCTGAAATAGCAAGAAGCAGGTCAAGCTGCTAGGACCTTGGAAAGTCTATGGGATCCAGACACCAGATGATAAAGTTGAGGCAACATGACAGCTCAGTGGGCCCAGGTAGCTAAGCAGATCAAGCAGAGCTGCATCACAAGAGCTTTGGGCCTGTGAAACAAGTCCACTCATTCTCTTGGACGCAAGAAGAAAGTTCTTTGCAGCTGTCTCTCCATTTCCTAGCAGCTAGGCGTTAGCTTACCTAGAAGAAGCCTAATCAGGGTGTTTCTTACCCCTTGTAATGAAAAATAATACATTCACACCAATGCTCATTTCCTTTGAAGAAAGTCCTTGCCAGGGGATAAGTGAACCCTCAGTGGAATACCAAACAGGGAGCAGATGGGAGAAGAAGAGCCTGTGACCAGACAGAGGTTCACAGGCAGGCAGAGGTAGAAAGCATGAAGAGTCTTATGAGAGTGATACCTGCAGATAAAGGCTAAAAATAGTTCAGGGAAGAAAGACACTTGCTACTAAGCCTTACAACCTGAGGTCAACCCCTGGGACCTATATGGTAACAGGAGACACTTCTACATACACTGTCCTTTGAATCTGCACCCATGTTGTGGTATATGAGTATGTGCATGCAGACACGCATGCATGTGTACACAGATAAATGATTGTGGAGGTCAGTGGACAGCTTGAAGGAATTTGGTTCTCTCAATTCAGGTTGTCAGGCTTGATGGTCGGTACCCACTGAGGCATTTTAGCAGCCCCACATGTGTATTGGCATATAAGCACATATTCTTACATAGAACTAAATTTCTACAAACTGGTTAATCTTGACTAATGTCATTAAATGATAGTCTATTGTGCTTAGGCTTTCTAAAGACAACAATTAAGATGGTTTTGGTACTGGATTGAGGACTTGAGTGGGTGGCAACACACAGCTTGACCAACACTGAAAGCAAAGACCAGACCAGAAGGTGGGCAGACCCTCATGGCTTTGGAGCATCACAACCCAGGGATTTAGGAGGTTCTAGACTTGCTTTTAAGTACAAAGTGTTAAAGAAACAAGGAGTGTTCATCTGGTGATGAATAGGATACTGCCATTTTTAACCTGCAAGAGTCAGAAAGGACGTACCTGGCTGCTGCAGCAATCCAGGTGAACACACTGAACAGGGAGTGGAATGTACCCCCTTCTGTCCAGGGCTCATGGAGCACGGCAGCCCAGGATACACTGCATTTTGCCTCAAACAAGGCCTGTGCTGCTGGGCTACTATCCCTACTGTGCTACTTTCTCACCAATAAAAAAATAAAGAAAGAAAAAAGAAAGAAAAGAAAGGAAAAAAGAAAAGGAGGAGGAGGAGGACAGAAAGAAAGGTTGCTTTCCAGTGAGGCCACAGCAGTTGGTCTGGGCCTGGTGGCAGGCAGAAGCAGAGTCTCTAATCTATGGAGTACCTCAGACTGGGGACAGGCAGTGAGTCCCAGACATTCTTTCTGGCCAGTGTGTGTAGTTCTGAATACTGTGAGTCACCACTAAATGCCCCTGATAACATGGTGGAGTGGCACTGCCTGATGATAAGGATGTACAGACTCAGCTGTGCCTCCAGTGTCACAGGTTATATGTGACCCCAAGAAACTACTCAAGAACTAAAAATATTGTAACCTGAAAAAAATTTCCATACCTAAAAAAATCCCTAATCATTTCCCTATGATGCGCTGGTGGGATGACGTGAGATTTACACTGTCTCACATCTGGAGGAGGCTGGTAAGCCATGCATACTCCATCCAGTTCATACAAACCTTAAGGCCTATTTGCTGAAAGGTAAAACTCATTGTTTTTCATGGCCTTTCAAGCATATGAATGGTTGCACAAAATTACTTGAAACACAACATAAAAGAACACTTGCTTGGTGTTTGGAGAGGTCAGGAAGAGATACGCTATCAGGATACCATGAGTCTGGCTTCCACATTGCCACTAAGAACTGTTACATGTCACCAGGCTCAGTCTCTGTCTCTGACAGGAAGAGTCTACAAGGTTATAAGGTCTAGCATGGTTATACAAATCCTACAATTTGAAGTATGTCCTTGGTGCACCCAAGGTTTGAGTCTTGGAGTATTGCTCCCTTTAAAATTTAAAAAGCTGGGTTGTGGAGTAATCAATCTATTAAAAAATTATACTCTTAGAGACACTGACTAACTAGCTCAATTAACAAAAACCACTTTGGTCAGTCAGCTTTTTGGAACAAAAAGAACAAATTCTTGCTAATGACAAGATAATAGGCATATAAGAGATTCTACTGATGGTCAAGGGTTATGTATTACACTGAATATTTTAGAATGTATGTTGAATTCTGTGATAATTAAGCTTCTGGACTCAAAGTATGTCTGATCTTTCCTGTATTGCACAGTGGGAACTGAGGGGAAATATGGTCAATTTGCTTTGCCTAGAAGTGACAGCTTCCCAATGACCATCAGTCCAGCAAACAAGCCAGGCATGAGCAGAAGGAAAGGGCTAGTGGAAACAAGAACCCATCAGAAGGACTAGTCAGTGGTGCTGACTGCATGTCTACCATGCTCTCACTGCTGCCCTGCCGTTGGAGGAAAGAGAGCAGAGGCATGCAACAGAAGTTCCTTCTGTGTGCTTAGAACACAAAAGAGCCCACACTTCTCAAGCCTTCCTCCTCCTATTTCACCAATGCCTTCCAGCCCATTTCAGGCACCACATGGCAGGTGGGGCACCAGTACGAGAAAGACTGTATGTGCTCACACAGCTAGGTTACTAGATAGAAAGCATTCCATTTTACTGCTGTATAAGGCTACTCCGGAGCTTGTAGACAGTTATTAACACCAGAGAGACAACTGGAGTACATTAGGCAGACAGATGCTGTGGCTCAGCCAGTGGCGGGGCTTACCAAGCCCAATCAGTGACATCCTCCCACACTCGATGCTGGTATTTGTTCTCATCTCTCCACAGCTGAGAATGGAAAGCAGGGGCAGAAGTGGGGTAGCAGGGAGAGATGATCAGATGTGGTCATGCCAGATTCAGGGGAGGTCAATCTATAGTGAGGCCAGCAGTAAAACTGTATCCAAACAAATGTGTCAGATAGCAGTTGAGCCAGTATGATCCTCTTTCTGGAGCTGGCACTGCATATGCTGCATGTAAAACATAAGCCTACAAGGAACCACCGGACAGAAGCAATAAACAGAGAGGTCCCTGTAGTGACAGATTTCCTCAGACTCGTTGTCCAGGTTCTAAGATCTGTGAGATGTGATCCTACTTAGGATCTCCAGGTGACTTTCACTGAGTTCTTATAAATTCACCCTCTCCCTTTATTGTCGCCATGAGTTATGGGAATCTACTATTTTCAAGAGAAATAAAATGAAAACTAATATACAACATGTTTTTGAGGGTAGGAAGTGTGTGTCATGATTTCAAGTTTTATTTTTTTCTAACCAGACACCCAATACAGTGTCAACTGACATAGTAGATTCCCAAGAAGTGTTAAATAAATAGGAGTGAAAATACTGAGCAAAGCCAGGCGGTGGTGGCACACGCCTTTAATCCCAGCACTTGGGAGATTTCGGAGTTTGAGGCCAGCCTGGTCTATAGAGTAAGTACCAGGACAGCCAGGGCTACACAGAGAAACCCTGTCTCAAAAAAACCAAAGAAACCCAAACCAAACCAAACCAAACCAAACCGAAAAACAACAACAAAAAAAGAAAATACTGAGAAAAAGAAGTAAACATCAAAAGAGAGAAAGGGCAAACTCAGTCACTACTAATGTGCCTTACATAGTAGTAGAGGGGATAAATTCTAGCTGGTAAGAGCTTCCTGAGCTCGGCCTTTTCTCATACAGCCAGCCTGCTTCCCACATAGTGCCTGTAATGGGCTAGACAACATTAGAGAAATGGAGGGAAGGAGGCTTAGGTGAGACGTGGGATTTCTAAAGGTCCCAGCAGGCAGAAAGCAGGATGTGCTGCATACCAGTCTGGAGTGACCCATTTGTAAGACAGAAGTGCTTTACGTGAATACCAGAGAAGGGGTTAACAGAATCCTCAACTACAGACATCTCAGCATAGCCACACCTATGTACTCCACTGATCTCTGAACTGTCACATTTGGGAACATAGTTTAAATTCAGAGATAAAGTAATCAAGCGTGAGTGGCAATGTCTGAGACATTGGGACACAGCTGAGATGTTTGGCTTCTAATATAACCGAACAAAAAATGATCCCCATGTATGATCAGCACTGAATGCCAACGTGGCCACATGGAAATGCAGAAAACTGGAGCACCCTTAAAGAGAGCAGGAGAGAATGAGTCAGGGCGGGAGGGCCTGCCTTTAAAGGGAAGAGAAAAGGTGCTAAATTGGTACAGCTCGGCTACATGGTGACTAAGAGGGTGGCACGTAAGCAATCTGCAAATATCTGAAAGGTGTAAACACCAAAAGAGGAGGGGAAAGGCTTATCTTGAGAACAGGGGTATAATTATTAGGGGGAAGAAAAATCTGGACAAAATATTGGAAAAACAGTGTAGAGATAAGTACTGGGTTATAAATAAGTTTCCCAATGGCAACGAGCATGTTGTTACTGCATCCTGAAGCTGAAAGGTGCTCAGCCGCCCCTTCGCTTACAACAAAGTGCACACCAGTCAACTGCAACTTCATCCTCTACATTTAGGGACAGATCTTAATAATAATTCAACTCTAAGTATTTCTGATGTAAGTACTACTGGCCCCTGAAATTTCCACACAGTTCTTGTTGATCTAATCATGAGGAGACAGAACAGCAGTTCTAGTGGGAGTTTTAGAACAACAAAAAGGCTTTATCTGCTTCCAACATGCCTGGCAAGTAGTTAAAACAGGTTTGGGTACAGATACAAGGGACAGACACAAGGGACAGGGAGAGTAGACCTCTCTAGTCTCTAAGACCTGAGTTTTCCAGGTGGGAAAGTGTGGATCCCTCTCCATTCCTTTTATACACAGCCACCCTGGAGGAATTGTCAAGGACAAGGCAAGGCAAGAGAGACCGCCAAAATAAGCTTCCTGTCACACTGACTGCACTCCAATACCTTTGTTTGAGTTCCTGCTGCTGCAGCTACTCAATTTATAATCCACAGGCTCTCTGCACAGTTTTTCCCTCAGATTCAATTAGTTCCATTTCTCTACCTTCCCCGCTAACTTTTTCCTTGCCAACAAACAAAAGTGAAAAGGTCCCATTGTACATAGACTCTTTCTAGGTACCAAGAACAAAACCCCTCTATCATTAACATGAAAAGCGGAGGCAGGCTGGCAGGCTACCTACTTAAGTCTTAAGGAACGTGCTTATCACTTAAAAACTTAAGTTGCTGGTTCTCAACACTGTTCTGCATCTCACAAACCAAAAGTTTTTCTCAAGTTCTGCTCACAGGTGTAAGAGAGATCCGCAATGCTGCCAATGGATCAGTTAAAAACTGAGGAACAAGAGACGACACACTTGCCTCACACTTGCCTCTCAGGATGGTTCAGAGAGAAAGGTAAGGTGGGAGTCTAGTTGGCCCTAAGAGTTAGTTCTGTGTGGTATTAGACCTCGATTTATATTTAAAAGTTCAGAAATAAAATCAGGATTTTACATTGTCTCAGGTTCGTTACTCTCTCCCTTGTTCTGTAAAGCTCTACTTGGTTTCCTCAGGGGAAGCTCGAATCTTTCGAGCAACTCTGGAGCATGCCACTGCTAAAGCTTTCTCGATCAGAATAAAGGGATAAGAGAAGAGGGAAGGGATCCTAATTAAAGGATCAAACATCTCAGGGAATTGTAGTCAAGGGAGCCAGAACTGGACAGGAGCTAAAAATGAATGCTCTTAGTTTTTAAGGATGGATTTTATTAGGTTGTTCTGGTTTTGTGATGTTTGATGCGTCTGTTGAAAAGACTGGGGCCTGAAGTTAACTGGGTACAGGAACAACAGGGCTGAGTCTTCACAGTGCAGTGGAACTGCAGCTAGCTCTGAAGGAAGACTGGGAAGAAGTCGAGAGGGTAGCTCCAGCCAGTGGGCAGAGCAGGGCTGTTACACACTTTAGGTTTCTCTGGTAGAAGTTGTAATTGGTGCCATTAGTCTGTTAATATGTCCCCGTTGTTCTGCCGTCAGTTGAGGAAAGGGAGTTCTTCTCCCCTAGCGCATACACATGGTACATTCTCAGTAACTGTTTGTGAACAGGAATGCTAGAGAGAGAATCTAGTGGAAATAATATAACAAACCTGTTACATCAATCTCCACCCCTGAGTTTAGTATGTATCCGAGTTGACACTTATTTCCAGGACTTCAAGGTGAGCATGTGCTGAATGCGAATCACTGGCTGTGGTGAGTGGAAGAGACAAGGAAGGGCTTGAGGAAGGTGGCTTAGAGGCTTGACACTGGATTTCTCATTCTCAGTCTAGCTGGGCAGCATGCAGAACCTGCTCCTCCAAACCTGATTTACAAGCAGCTTTAGACACCAAAGAATCACTCCCCAAAGGGAGAAAAGCTTTTCAGATGGAGCTGGCATAGCAGATAACAATCAAGCCTGCATTGGAACAACCTTTTATATAATTCTACCTATTGCCCAGCAAGATCAGAAAACAATGAGTTTTAAAGAGAAAAAATTCTCTCTGAATAACATGGCCTTTCCCTTCCTGTGATGGCTTGAGAGTGGACTATGTCTGGGGTGTGGGCCTCCCATGCTCATATGGGGAACTGCCGTGAGCAGCAGTTGCAATGACGGCCCTGCCAACTGAGCAGTAGACTAGAATAACGGCATGGACTGATTTGGTGCCTTCCGGTGAGTCCTTTCTGGAGTTTCTCCTCACTGTCATCAAATAGCTACCTATCTTTGTATTATTAGGCAGAAAATGAAGAATCTTGAGGTAAAAAAGAAGAGCTTTTAAGTGACAAGAAGGCTCCTACCCAGAAAAGCGCTGGCTTTTCTGTAACTCACTGTGGAGACAGAAGCTTACCAGAACAACACCCCTGTGCTGGAGCCAGGAGGGGAGCTGGTTTCTATGAAAACCTTCACTTTGCTTTTATGACTTATTTTGAACTTGGAACTTTATCTTTGAATCAAATGGAACTTAAATATTTATTTCCCCCCCTTTCCATTTCTGGTACCCCAAAGGTTCCTGGTCTTCGTTTGTTTTATTCTATGATAATGAATAAAAGAGACAAATTTGAATCTACCATCCAGACTCTGAAAGAGATTGGCTTCAGGGTAGGGAAGAAGCCACAGGAAATACCCACGTGGATCTTGCAAGCACAAGCTTCCAGAAGGTATTCTGGCACACACCTGGCAGGCAAATGTAAAAGCTACTTACATGTATAAATTTAGAGTGACTTCTTCTAAACCAAGCTGTGCTGTGTTATTTGAACAAAATGGTTTGAGATGTGTTCAGTGTCCTTCCAACCACTGCCTTTCTTGAGCTTGCACTCACTGACAATTGCTCTGGGCTCCTCCTCCTGAGGAAAATGAATTCCAAATGCCTAGAAATTGGTACACTCAGCTAGCAGAAGGAAGAAAAACAGCTAGCCTCAGAAACACTAAGGCCCATGAATAGAGAGAATGGCTAAAAACCTAGAGAGCTGAGAGCCCTTTCTCTTACTAACTTTAGAGAAACAAGGGAAGGAAAATAAAGCACGGCCAGTCAGGAAGCAGAAAGCAGAGGCGTCTGAAGAGACAGTGCTCTCAAGAGGACAGGCTTGTCTTGGACACACAGACAGACACATGTCCTGGTAAGTGAAGCAGCTTGAGCTCTGGAGTGTGGGTAGGGAATGATATTCTTTTCACTTTCTTTTCTGTTTTGCTTTTCTCTTGGGAGAGTCTCCGTATGTAGCCTAAGCTGGGTTACAGAAGCCCATAACTCAAGGTCTCCCTGCACCTCCCAAGTGCTGGGACTACAGGCTTTGTGTCTGTTCCCCTTCCTTTCTGGGTTACCATACTCTGAAACAGGGGCAATAAACAGTGTCCCTGGAACTGAGTTTCCCCAGCATCTGGTTTTTCCCCCAATACATTCTCACTATGTATCCCCAACTGGTCTACAACTTGCTACATACACCATTTTGTATAGCTCACAAATTAATACATGCTTTTCATACTTTTGGGTGGCTGAGAGAAAAAACAAATCAAAATAATATCCTGGGATATTTGAGAATCATGAGAGTCAGATTTCAGTGTCTATTCTTGCACAAACATCATGACCATGAAGCAAGTTGGGGAGGAAAGGGTTTATTCAGCTTACTTCCACATGGCTGTTGATCACCAGAGGAAGTCAGGACTAGAACTCAAGCAGGTCAGGAAGCAGGAGCTGATGCAGAGGCCATGGATGGATGTTCCTTACTGGCTTGCTTCCCCTGGCTTGCTCAGCCTGCTCTCTTATAGAACCTAAGACTTCCAGCCCAGGGATGGCACCACCCATAAGGGGCCCTACCCCTTGATTACTAATTGAGAAAATGCCCCACAGCTGGATCTCATGGAAGCATTTCCCCAACTGAAGCTCACTTCTCTGTGATAACTCCAGCCTGTGTCAAGTTGACACACAAAACTAGCCAGTACAGTGTCCATGAGGAAAATTCTGGCAGAAAATGGCCATCTATGGCTGTTTTCGTGGTATAAAAGGGTTGAGCAGTGTGAGAGAAACCAGAACCCACAAGTAGCCTAAAGTACTTACTGACTGGCCTTTTACAGCAATGTTTGCCAATGTTTATTCTCAAGGATGTCATTTGCTACAGAAACAATATTAAACAAGAAAACAACCATGCAAGATAAGAGTTCACCTCGATTAGAACAGTAGAGGCAGCAAACAGCATAAGAACTGTATCCCTTATACCACTAGTAAAATAGAGAAGGACTCACAGCTTGGAGGTCACTGTCTGGACAATGTGTGTGCCCCTCACAGCTCACTCCCAGACCCTATCCTATGAGAGCCTCTGCCCTGTACCCACCATTACTGCTTTCTTATTAATGATTCAGTTTTTCCCATGGAAAACATGCACCCCAGAAGATCAAACATAGAGCATACATTCCATAAAGTTGCCTTCCTCCGACAGAGATTTCTCCTTGGGCGTTCAACTAACAATACTTCAAATTCAGTGTACCTAAGCTAAATTCTTCTTCAGACTTTTCTCAGCTCGTGCCCTCTGCTTCTGGCTTAATGTCCCTCTGCCCATGCTGGAAACTATCACTCCTTACTTGTTGCTTCTTCCTTCTCCACCGCGTGAGCCGTGCATGCTCTGCCCTAGTAGCTGTTACTCTCTATATTCAACATAACTCTTCTCATTCAGACCCCTGAATTCTGGCCAACAATCTTCTGATTTCCCTGCCTGCCATCCATTTTCCTTTATAGAGATTCTTTTTTATATACACAGCTACTGGAATAATCTTCTAAAGCACACATTTTGCTCAAAACCCTTGAGTAGCAGCCTGTATTTCACCAAGTAATATCAGAATTCAACAATCTGACATTCCAGGCCCTATAAGACTTGTGTAATTCCTTGGGACCATATAAAATCTCTACTACCCATCTGACAGCCTTCAAATATTTGAAGACATAACATCTATTTTTTTTTTCTCATCCTTATGTCTTATTTTCTCTAGGCTAAACGTTCAAGACCCTCATGAGACAAGAGTTTTCATTTCCTACTATCTCATTCTTTTCCTTCTTTAAACCTACATAATATGAAGAGTCATTTCTCTGAAAATACCTTTTTGGTTGATTTAATTAAAAAAGATCTAAAGGGGTATGAAATGTACAGTGGGGAGTGGTTTCCTTTTTTTACTATTGAGAATCAAGTTCAGGAGCTTAGAGATGTGTTGCCTTAGGGAAGATTTAGAGTGGGCTGGGGTGGAATGGTGTACGATTCTTGCCGTGTGACGAGGTCTTCAGAATTCTATTCTGGCAGGAAGCTACAGTGACAGAGCAGGACTTAGCCAGCTGAGGAAAAGCCATCCCCAGAGTGGGGACTGTCTCTTAGAGGCGTCTGGCCTCCACTGGCCCCCTTTCCAACCCATTTCCATTCTCATATCAGCAGCAGCCCAAAGGCACAGTGGAGACCCTAGTGGTGTTGTGACAAGCAGCCTATTCATTTCCTTCTCTCAGTCAGTCGCTCTGGGGATGAAAAGGAACAGCAAATCTAAACCACTGCCCAGAATCCACTTTGCAGAATTCACAGAAAAACTGGTCTACTGAAGCAATTATATCCTGTTTGGAAGACCTGAGGGGGAACAAAAAGGACCTTTTCTTGTTTTCAGTGATGCCACAGCACTGCAGCGGAGACTGTCTCAGGCACCACTGTGGCCAGTGTTCAGGGAAGGCACAGTGTGCACTTTAAGCTCCCATCACATAGGAACAATAGGGCACAAAAGTATCAGGATTTTTACTTAACACTGGACAGACTGGAGAAAGTCAAAGTCAGTCAGGAGGGAAACTCAGATCCCAGAAAGACCAGCTTCTGTAGATGAACCTGGGACAACAGGCTGCCTATCCAGGGTCAGAAGACTGCTTTAACATGTACACTACTATATTACCGAGGAATGATCTGGATAGAAATCTGCCCAAAATCAGGACACAGAAGCAAAGTATGTATGTGTGCGGAGAAGGGGGTTGGGGGGGGTTTGTGGCGGGGGGGGGGCAGGAAAAAGTGGTAGTATAGTCCTTCGAATGGTAAAACGCTTAGAGAGGAAAACTGCCTGAACACAGCTCAGTCCTCCACAGTACCTGATAATATGGGGTAGGGCGGAGGGTGGGGGAAGGATAGGATGCAAGAGCATGTGTGGTGCATACATGTATGTGCCCATTTACCCAAGGAAAGAGGACAAAGGCTGGGAAGGAGAGCGAGGGAAGGATGCAAGTCTAACATGGGCTACTGTGACTGTTAAGATGTCTCCATTCACTCAGAAAGCTTGAGACCAGGCTGTTTCTATCACAAGCGCAGTGAGAGTGCCTGCAGGACAGCCATAGCTGGACCTTCCAATCTTGCTCCTATCTGGCCATCATTCCTGGAAGAAGGGTTATTTCTTTTAGGCACACCCTGCTGGCCTCCTCCAAAGTTCCAGACAGTATGCCTGGTCCTTTTTGCCAGCCTGCACACCTCAGTAGATGCTGGTTCTCTCTCCACTTCTTTCAGATATACTTGCAAGCAAGCAAGCAAGCAAGCAAGCAAGCAAGCAAGCAAGCAAGCAAGCAAGCAAGCAAGCAA
>JADRCD010222878.1:28419-56653 GCA_019843815.1 Montemys delectorum
CAAGCAAGCAAGCAAGCAAGCAAGCAAGCAAGCAAGCAAGCAAGCAAATTCGCTCACTGTTTCTTCTGAGCTGTGAACGAAACATATCATTTGTACTATGCTCAATTCCTGAGTATATGCAAGAGGCTGGTGACAAGAGCCCTAAATATAGAAATATAGGGCTACAAGTCCTTGTAGTTATCTATTTGATGAAATAACATATTTGATATAATAGCAAAAACCATTTGTGCCCATAAGCTTGGTCATTAAAAAAATTAAATGTGTGTACTCTTTGAATGTAAAACAAAGCAAAATAAAAGTGACCAGCCCTGGAGAGATATCTTTCTGCGCTTTACCTTCCACAATTTATAAGTTACTTGGGACATCCTATGGCCCACAAACAGATCTCTCAAGATCAGAAGGCAATTAGATCTCTGAAGATGAAATGCTAATATGCTAGGGCTATATAAGCACGCCTGTCTTAGTGTTTGCATCCCAGGCAACCTTTTTGGGAGGTACTAGCTGCTGAATGGCAAAGAGGACAGCTGTGAGTAAAGGGCTGCCCCAGGAAGCGAGCTTCACAGCACAATGGCCATAAGGAAAAGAAAGCTAAGATAGATGCTTCGTACAGAGTAAGGCCACTAAACAAAAACATTCTTTGTGATTCATCCAGCCTTAGCAGACAGTTGTTCAGGCTGGAGCCAGCGGGGCAGTGGGTGTTTGGTAGGGGATATCTTCTAGTCAGCCTGGAGCTTCAAGCTCAGTCAATAATGATAGAAGTGTTCTGGGTTGCCAGAATATAGACTTCTTTACTTCTCTGCATACTCAGACACTTACCAGTCCATATCTAGGGAACAAAAATCAGACTTCTCTCCCAGAGGCAGCCTGGTGAGCATCCCAGAAGTCCACGAGGGATCTTCAGGGCAGGCAGGAGTGAGGAGACAGTGTGAGAAACTCCAAGGGATCAGGATGGATGGAGACCACTGACGTGACCTTGTGTGCTCAGACAGAGTTGACATTTATAATTTGTAGGGCCCCTAACATTCTTATTTCCTTTTTTTTACCAATGCTCTGGCAGAGATGTTGTAACATATTAATCTTTGTAGTTGAGTGATACAGTTTAAAATACTGCAGACTTGCCTGCCATTCCCTCCCCTGGGGTCTCAAAATAACTCCACACAAATCATCTTTGCTAAACACTCATGCAGGCAGCTTTCCTCTGCTAGCACACACACGTCTTATATAAGGGAAGAAGCCACCCAGCTTGCTGGGAGACAGTGGCACTCCTAGAGAGGCAGCTGCAGTCTAGAGGCTAAGCTCAAGCTTCCTCAGTGAGAGGATATCAAGGAGGTTGAGGCCAGAGGGCTGCCCAGCTCACAACTGTCTGTAAATAAACACAATTCAGCCATTTAGTGACCTCTTACCACAGAGAACGTCTCCTTGCTAGATTTGGGAAAGTAATGAGGAAAGAAGCAAATGTAGCCTCTCCTTTGAATCCATACAGTTTACAATGGAAGATGGGCACAGATTTGAGGAACCCAAAGAAGAAACATGGAGAGAGAACAGGGCAGCAATTGGGGGCAGCTTCAGAGCCTCTCAATTCCTCCCCATAGGTACATAAAATAGAACTGGTGTCTAGGCCACATTTATCTGGTCCACATGTATGTGGTTGGCTGAAGGAGAAGGCCTCAGATAGCTGGCCTACTTGCTAGCTCCCAGCAAATCAGGTGGCACCTATGACTGAGATCCCTGCTCACTGGTTTGCATCAACAGCACCTTCTCCCTGGCACAGTCAGTGTGCTCAAGCCCCAAATAATCACTTCATGGAGTCTGGGTGATGGATCTGCACTGCCAGATGCCCAGGTAGGCCTCAGGTCCCTTGTGTCCCAATAGCCTTGACCAGGGTCGATCGAGCTTGGTGAAACCCTGAGGTTTCTATCTTATCCAGTGTCAATTCTGGCCAAGCTTAGAGGCTATGGGAAAGGTTACCCTACTTTCCTCAGAAGTGTCTTAGAGGAAACACAGGTTGCTTCAAAGCCCTCACTTCTCAAGGTTAGAGACAAAATGACCTGTCCTAGGGGCGCGTGGGAAGGCCACACAGCCTGCTCTGTTACCCATTTTTCCTGGTTCTCCCATCCCTGTGGCCGCAGGTCTCCTCAGCTTTCTAATCCTTTCTCCTGACACTTTCTGAAGAGCTGGAGCTTCCCAGCAGCTCAGTTTGGCTACATTTTATCCCAATCTTTACCATCACTGAGCAGTCACAGCTGGGCTTCAATTTCACCACAGACTGAAGGAGATCTAAGAACTGATATTCATTTCTGAATTCACCTGTACCTACAAATGTCTACAAGCATCTAACAGAAAAGGTTTCAAAACTAACCTAAGGAAACCTTTTATTATTTATAACCCAGAAAATTGCTGTCCTTGTTCTCATCGTTCATTACCGAACAACTAACAAAGTTCCACAGATTCACACATTACTTGGCAATTCTTGGGTCAGTTCTATCCAGTCACTGCACATTAAGCCAGGCTTTCTCAACTCTTCTCCAGTCAATGGCAATCATATGACAGCTACACATGCTCACGTTGGTTCAGGGCTGTTCAAATCTACTCTCTGCACTGTAGTTAAAGTGATCTCAAACTGGATACCGTGATGAAAAAGGAGAACCTTTTAATATATCTGGCAACATGGACGACTATCATGGTCAAACTGGTGTTTAAACAGATTTCAGTTTTGAAGTTCAAAAACAGAGAAAACTAAGCCACGATTAAAGAGGTCAGAACACGGGTTATGTCTGAGAGGAGGGCCCCAAGGGAGCATACTAGGATACTACAAGTAGTTTCTATTTTCATGGGAGTGTTACTTGGGGGTATATACACAGATAAAAATTCAACAAGCAGCATACTTACACCTTTTATGTGACACCTAAAGAACCAAGTAAAAAATTATACAATGCCTCAGCTGTCTTCCACTCTTTCACTTAAGTTTTCTTCTCCACCCCCCCCCCCACTTTTAAAAAGATTTTTATTTATTATATGCAAGTACACTGTAGCTGACTTTGGACACACCAGCAGAGGGCATCAGATCTCGTTATGGGTGGTTGTGAGCCACCATGTGGTTGCTAAGATTTGAATGAAGGACCTTCTGAAGAGTAGTCAGTGCTCTGACCCCCTGAGCCATCTCACCTGTCCCTTTAAGCTTTCTTATCAGTTCCTATCTTAGAAGTCAAGGATGGACTGGTTGGGGAAGAGAGGGGGGTTAGCATTTGTGGGCATAATGTACCTGGATAAAAATTTTTTGTGCATGCATCAGTTTCTTGAAGCAAAGACGGAGTACCTTCATATTAGTCCCTGAGATAGGCCATAAGTCACAATAACTGGTCTGAGGCACAATCCAACCAACACATGAGGCACTAACACATGCCCTTCTGAGCCTGACCATAAGCCCGCCATAATTAAATTATTTGTGCTTTTGAATAATAATATTTTCTCAGGTTTTTTTTTCCTGTCCATTTCTGGTTACCATCTTTTCCTCTTTAAAATCTATCAAGGGAGAAAAACCTACAACTTTTTAAGATTTAACATTAGCAAACAATCTGAACAGCATAGGAACAGGCCTGGGGACATGGCTCGGTGAGCACATGCTTGCTATACATTTGAGAGTTCAGGGTTCAGTTCTTGAACACTGACATAACAGCCAGGCATGGCTATATTCTTTGGAGTCCCAGTGTCAGAGGGGGCTTATGGGTACCTAGTCTAGCCCAAAAGGTAGTACATTAATAGACCACCTCAAAAAATGAAGTGGAGAAAAAAACGAGGAAGACATCACGTCAGATGTCAACCCTGGCTTCCACATGTATTTGCACACCCAGACAAAGCACAATACCACTCCCCCAAAAAGCCAGTTGTTGAAAGAATGAATCTAAGCACTAGGATCAACTGTTCTTGTGTTCCTTTAAAATGTGATAGTCTACACTTGGGTCAAGGATGTTAAGACCTACATTTAAAACGTATAACAATGGGATTGTAAACACAAAGAGAAAAGGTAAAAAATAAAGACAAAGTTCATATAAAGTTGAAAAGGTAGAAGAGCAAATGTCAACAACACCCATGCAAGCTCAGGTGGAAAGGCCCTGGAAAGCACCTGCACCTGACTAGAGTGCCATGCAACTCAGAACCTAGAGATGACCTCGAGGAGGTCAGCAGCGCTTAGGTCTCTTTCCCAGACTACTCAGCGAATGTCAGTAAAGGTATCTATCATCACACATCAAATAAGCATTAAAAGAATCGTACGGCAGCAAACAGCCTTAGAAGTGCTTTAGCCAAAGTTTCTTATTTTAATAGAGAAAGGTACTAGAAATAAGAGCAGTTCAATGACCTAGACAAGTTTGCATGGCAATTAAGTCCAGATTATAAGTCCTATCTTTTGACAGGCATGTGTTTCCACTGGATCCTGCCAGTTCAAGCCAAATACATTTCATTTTATTTAGCTTGAAAAAAGTCCTGATTCATCTTGCAGAATTCTGACTTTGGGTACTTTTAAAAAAAAAATTTAGGCTACAAACAGTTAGGTTTACATATAGTTAAAAGGGTTCCAAAGTGCAAGAAGAGACCAGGCAGTATGCTTAAGAAATTAGAATAACAATGCTACAACACTGTTCATGCGAGCTTTTCTTGTGCTAGGCACTGCACCAAGTACTTTTGAAAACCATGCACCTTGCCATTTAATGCTTAGGGTTATTGCACATGAAGAAAATAAAATCTAGTCTATCCTGGTTATTCTAATGCTCATGTTTATTGAGAATAGTACTGAAGTGCTTGCATGTGATACAGTATTGAGCTTCCAAAGCTGGAATTCTTAAGACAGTTATTTTATTCTAGCTTTCTTATTCACATTGGACGAAATGGAACCAGGAGGAAACGGAGCTTCCTATACAGTACCTGCTTCCTCCTACAGAGCAGGTCTCTGTGTGAGTGCTCAGGAAAACACAAAGCAGGTTAGCTGTCCAGCTATACACGAGGAAGCTTGAGGAATGCTTATTCTACCATGATCTTCTGAATCCTTAGGTCTCATGCATGTGGAGGATGATCAATTTGTTATCAATTTACTTACCCACACACTATTTACTAAGTCTCTACTGTGTTCCAACTGTGGCCTTTACAATTGTAGCCAGCATGTGAGCTTTGAGGAAGCAGGAAATGAGAACAGACCAACTAGAGGAACTTGGGAGGGGTTTGTGGATGCTAGTAATGTTTCCATTTTGGGATGAAGGACAAACCCAAGGAAGTCTCAAGAGTCTTCCTCTGAGAACTATGAAGTGGTCTTTTGGGTGGAACAATGTGGAAGGTGTCCAGTGAACTACTGGATGCTTGACATCTTAGCTGCTCTCAAATGCCATGAAAACACTGGTAGCACCAATAAATCACTCTCAATTTCTACTTTGCTTCCTCTGGGAATGCACAAGAGTAATTCTGTTATTCTCTTACTTCTAAGGCTTAGATTAGAAAGGCCCTGTCTTCAGAAAAAAACAAACAAACCAACAAACATCTGCATGTTCTTCCCAATACATTTTGTTGTGATTTCAGATATAAAATGATTATTTTAAATCTGTATAGCCACTATTTAAACACAGATTTTCAAGTTATCAGTCAGATTTAGTTTTAATTAAAATTGTGAGTTATCTCAGAACCATTATCACAGCATGTCTAATCACCAAAGCTTCTGAGAGGAAATTCAAAGGAAACTAAGGGTTAAAGGGAGGTATGTTGGTCTGGAGAGATGGCTCAATGGCTAAGATCACTGTGTGCTCTCTCAGAGGACCCAGGCTCAGTTCCAGTACCTTTGTGGCAGCTCAAAAACACTCCAGCTCCAGAGGTTCCGACAACACCCCCCCAAACTTACATGTAGGCAAAACACCAATACATATAAGATTAAAACAATTAAAAAAATTTAAAGTGGTTTATTTTACAATCAGCCACATCTTACAATGATCATTAACTTCAAAACCTTATGAAAAAGGCTTTTACCATAATACAGATGCTTATCAAATAACATAGACCATAGTTTCTGTTTCGATAACTTCTAAAAGTTAAGGGATAAAGACAGATGGAGATATTTGATTGACAGGAGGTCATAATTCATTGGCAGAAGACTAAAGAACATCTCTCAATGGAAGATTGCAATTGAAAAGCTTAAAATATTCACTTAAAAAAAGAAACATTGTTTTGACACCCAAAAAGGACAAATCAAATTGGTCTCCTCACTCTGTCCCTAAAGAGGAAAGGCAGGAAGTGCTGCAGTAAGAAGTGTGGGTTCCAGCCATAATGAAGCTGTGTGACCTTGGTCTTCAGGAAAGGCATCATAACAAACACCCAAGTGGATGAGGAAGGGGACATGATAAACAGATGAAAAGAAAGTGACATTACATAAATGAATCCTCAAGGAGGAAAAGCTTCCCCATAAGTTTTAGCTTACTTACTTAATCAGAGTCCAAGCCACAGTCTGCAAATGGCCACAGTAGTGATGAGTGAGCGCATGGCTTCACTAACTTCAAGAGCTCCCTCGTGGAAATATTTTTAAGATTCATTTCTTGGGAAATGAAGAGTGATCACATTCTGATATAAAAGTGGACCACACCAAGAAGTATGGATGTGTATGAAACAGGAAGAGAAAGCTTGATCCTAAAGGGTGTGGCAAGAGTATCGTAGGCCAGTGGTGATAGGGTGATGGACAGAAGGGAAGCAGGGCCTATATGCAGATCCCAGGATGTACTCTTGGCTGAGACCTGTGAAGCTCGAGGAGCAGACAACAGCTGGGAACCCGGCAAGGGAGTGAGTCAAGCTGCAGTTTTTCCTGCTCCTGGAAGCATACAGCAGAGATGACAACAAACGACAAGTTACGTGAAAGCACAGATCCCGTTCCTTGCTGATCTTCTCCATCATCACTTGACAAACCCAATGTTTCTTGCCACCCCCTCCCTGGTGGCATCAATGTGACCCAGTTTTCTCTGGAAGCCATCCTCAGGAAATCGGAATACATTGAAAACAGGAGTGCTACCTCCCTAACCTGGACATCAGCTTTGCAGCATTCCCTCAAATTTAGATCTCTTCTTTCTTCTTCGATCTTCCTGATCCTCAATAGATCTGACGCACAAGCCGGAGGGGGCGAGGGAGGAGGCTAGAAGCCGGCTGACCAACTGATGCTCTCAATGTTTCAGAGGGCAGAAGGATCCTACAGCTCATGGGACATCCCTCAGAAGGAAGAACTGTTTAATCTTCCAAGGTCACCAGGTTCTCCTTTGAGAAATCTGTAACTCTAGGCTTAACTTCTCTTTCGTAGTAGTCATCTACACTGCTCCAAATGGACACCTTTGGCTTCCCCAGGACTGACCGATCAACCTACACACACACCTACACACACACCTACACACACACACACACACACACACACACACATCCACACCCACACACACCCCCTCTCTTACTCTCTCTCTCTCTCTCACTTAAAAAACAAAAAAGAAAAAACTTAAAGTTGTTCTAATCTCTTTGTTAATCATTTTATCCTAAAGCTATTTAACAACTTAAGGAAAACAGACCTGGTAGAGCACTATCAAAATAAACGAGAAAGCAGCTGCCGTTTTGACTTGAGGTCAGATATATTTTACTCCAGTTTCCACAGACACTTAAGACATTATAGTGGTGTTGAACTGAGGCTCTACATAGCTTTGCTTCTGAGGTGAGAGCCATAAGTTCAACTATAGCAAAGTTAAGAACATTTTACGCTAGGGTACAAAATGTAGAGCTGAAGACTCCAGTGTAGCAGTTTTCAACCTGTGGGTCATGACCCCTCTTGCAAACCTCTATCGCCAAAAATATATTTACATTACAATTCATAACAGTAGCAAAATTATAGTTCTAAAGTAGCAATGAAAATGACTTCATGACCGGGAGTCCCCACAGCATGAGCAACTGTATTAAAGGGTGGCAGCAACAGGAAGGATGGGGACATTGCTGTGGTGGATAGAGTCTCTGCTTATGCTACGCACAGATTGTAGTGAGAGAAGGCCACTTCTTTTCACTGTGCCTGCTTCCTCACTTACAGAATTGCTAAAAAGACTTCAGTACTTATATCAGAAAGGCTGTCAGGGTTGCCTATGGGACCGCTCTATAGAATAAAGACACTGGGCTAGGTTGTTATGCCCCATACTACGACCTAATTAATCTTCCAGGATTAATATGTAAGAGAAAAAAAGGTAAGAAACACAACTCTCTCTCACAGACCCCAAGTGCATAAACAAACAGGAACACAAATACATGAGCACAAACACACACGCATGCACACACACAAGAATCTTAAAAAGTAGAAACTAGAAAACCGTACGTGTAGGGGGCTTAGGTCCTGCCCATACATGCTCTTTGGTTGGTGGCTCAGTCTCTGGAAGCCCCCAAGGGTCCAAGTTAGTTGACTCTGTAGGTCTTCTTGTGATGTCCTTGACCCATCTGGCTCCCTCAATCTTTCTACAAGACTCCCTAAGCTTTGCTTAATGTTTGGCTATGGGTTTCTGCATCTGTTTCCATCAACTTCTGTATGAAGCCTCAAAAGATAGTTGTGCAGCTTGCTCTTCATGTGGGGCCCCTAACGATTAGAGCAGGGGTTGGCGGGGGTGGTGGGGGGTGGCGAGGCGGGGGTGGGGAGGCACTGCTTCTGACCCTGTGGCCTGCCTTTAGATGTCTTTCCCCTACCTAAGCTGCCTTATCTGGCCTCAGTGGAAGAGGCTGCTTTGGCTTGATGTGGCAGGGCAAGTTGGTACCCATGGGAGGGGTGATACCTTCTCTGAGGAAAAGGACAGGAGAAGTGGGAGTCTAAGGGTAGGCCTTGGAGGAAGGGGTGTGTGTGTCTGTAATTAGGATGAAAAATGAGTATATAAATTAATGACAAAGGAAAAAAGAAAATAAAAAAACACACATATCTGCTTCTTGTGTTTAACAGCTCTGTCTACATCTGATGAAGGTTACCCTTTGCCATTTGGTGAAACACACTCTTGAGTTTTTTTTTCATAGAAGGATGCTGCTCTTTGCCAAAGAAGTCTGCAATCAAGGGAAATGCAACAACTCTCTGTACTTGTCAGGAGAAACACACACATAGGTACAAAGAGCCTCATTTCATTCAGCTTCAACTAAGTCCACGTATTCTTTAGCAAATACTTCTCTGATTTGTAGTCAGCTTGGTTACCCAGCACTATTTGGGTTTCAAGGCTTAATTTATTTAGTTCTATCCCCATCTTCCTTCCAGCACAGCAATTCTAAGGAATGAGAGAATTCATCATTTCCTTATGCAAAGAGCTTTTCAGCACTGTGCCAGCACTCTTTGGAACTACCTTTTCTTCTTAATAACAACAAGAAAAGGCACACCTAATGTAGCTATCATGTTTTAAGCACTATTGTTATTTTCTGAGTTATGCACAGTATTCTATTAATATGCTTATAGGATAATTCCTACCCCTCACAGCAGGTGCGGAGACTAGTCAGGCTGACCAGCTTTGAAAGGGAACAGTAAGCTGCCTTTGACTTGATGGACAGCTGGCTCACCTCACTTGATAAAACATACCTCTATGCTTCCAGATAGGTTGCTGACAGTGGACACTGGTATTTGTGCTGAATTTCTGGTTGAGAAAAATGGGAGAGAAGCCTGTTGCAACTCAGGCACTCTTTCTGCTTTCATAAACCTATGAGGACTCTAAAACTGAAGAGTCAGAACACAAGGAGCTGGTGATGGCAGGAGAAGAAAAGGAGGCAGAAGGGTACTCATGCTAGTTGTTTTGGCTCTACATTTTCTTCCTTCTCTCCTTTCTCAAAAATGAGAGCCTGGCACTTTTTAATAGCAAAAAAAAAAAAAAAAAAAATAAAAAAAAAAAAAAAAAAAAATTCAAGAATTTAATATATTTGTTTTGCATCATCTTCAGATTTTTTCTATTTCCAAGCTTACTTTTCATGTAGCTCTGAGTGAAGAAGCAGTCTAAAACTAAACCCTAATATCACATAGCTTCATTTGTAAAGTATAAGTAAATGCCATTGTATTCACAGTATGAAAAACCTGCAACTAGTTATTTAAAAATATATTTAGGCAGCAATGGTCCCTGCCTATCCACAGTTTCAGTTATCAATAGTCACCTGGAGTCCAAATATGTTAAATGAAAAATTGCAGAAATAACCTCTAAGTTTTGTGCAGCACAGCAGTGTGGGGAGTATGCTGCCCACCGTCTAGTAGCAGCTACCGTGGTGATCAGCTCTGACTGCCATGGGGTTGCAGCACTGTGTTTATGTGGCTCTTCTTTAATTAATAATAGCCCAAAGTGCAAGAATATTAACACTGGCAACTCAGCTATGCCACAGAGATGGAGTAAAGCGCTTCCTCTCGATGAAAAAGTCACAGTACAATAAGACATTTTGAGAAAGAGGGGGGTGAGGGGGGGATTAGACAGACGAGTCCACATCCACAGTACATTTAGGAAAGTTTATCATGTTGGCATTCTATTTTGTGACTAGTTATTGCTGTTACTCTCTTATTATACCTGGCTCATAATAAACTTTGCCCTAAGTATTTATAAAGAAAAGAGTGAGTACACAGAATTTGGTACTTTCTCTAGTTTCATTTATCCACTATGGGTCTTAGAACACACTGCTTGTGGACCAAGGGAGATCAATGCGTATCAGAACATTATTCACTATAGTAACCAAGAGGTTTTAACTGTGTGAAGTAGATAAATATGTATTTTGCATTACCTACAGTTTTAATAAACTATCTGAAAAAAAAAAAGGCAATAGTGTGCCTGTACACATATGTGGGTTTCCGTGGTCTAAGTAAGGTTCTTTCTCACCAGGAGGACAGAAGACTGACATTCTAGGGTTTAGAGTTCTACTCTCAAACCACTACGAAAGACTTGCCAATGCCACAGCTTCAGATGGGCAAGAAAGGGCACAATAGGCACCAGAGAAGTCCTCCAATGACTTAACTTCCCTAGGGATTGCCCCAGCTCCATCTCAGGACATTCCAGGGCAGCTGGCAGGCAAGCACTGAACCTCATAGAGGTTCTCACTGTCACACAGCAGCATCTGATATAATCCCTTGAAGACTCTCAGAGACTAACTCTAATCTCCCACTAAAGTTTCACTTAGAGAAGACTGAATATAGATGGAACCTGGTCCGTTTCTATTTCACAGATCATCACAGAAAGGCTACGGTGAATACGATTTAATGCCTATTGTCTCAGCTGCAAAAGTCCCTGGGCTGTAGAACTTAACTGAATCAGAGAAAGTCATAGAACCAGACTGGCTGGATTTTATATTCTCTCATTGTTAATTACCTAAGCCTTACTGCTTGCTCCTCAACAAGATGTGTATGTCACTCTTTTCTTGATGACAATGATGAAATGCTTTCTTGATTCTATTACAGAGGAATAGTTCTTATGGGGGAGCAGTGTCAACTTCCAAAGAGTGTTTGAAAGTTATGTGAGGAGTTAGGGTTATTTCTAGTTGTTGCAACAATAGTTGCTACTGATGGCTTTTGGTAAGTAGGGACAGTAATGCCAAGGATCCCAGTATGAGTAGAAAAATCATGAGAGTCTTTTCTAGAAACCTGAGAAAAACAGAATGCCTATGTCAGTAATTGTAACACTGGCCTCGAAATTGTGTCATGGATCCAGGATATTAGCGGCGAAGGTATTATTGGCTCCTTTCTATCATCCTACCCAGTCAATTCTACAGGTTGACTGGGTAGCAGCCAAGACAGCAATCATCTGCTCTTCTTTCTTATCTAGGTAAGGACAGATAGATGAGTGGACAGACACAAAAGGGTATCTGTGAAAACACAAATGGACTCTTGATGCTCACTGGGTAGTAAAGCAAGAACTGAAAGCTTATGACATACTTTCCCATATGTTCATACCATAGGGGATTATACTGAATATTAATTAGCATATTAGCACTGAGTACTCATTCAGCAAATATTTAAGAAGTTCTACCTATTACAGATCAAGAATTCTTTTTTTATGTTCAACAGAACTTAGGTTCAAATACTCTATTTGCTTTCTTATGTGCAGTGTTAGGTGGTGACAGTCTTGGAGATGGGAGCGGGGGTGGGGGGTTGGGGGTGGGGGTGGGAGTGGGATTAATTACGGCAGAGTGCTTAGACTTGTTTTGCAATCCTAAAGAGGAATCAGGAAGATTACAGAAAAGGGAACATCTGACCAAAACGGGAGAACTGACTTATCCAGGGAAAAGTGTGCAAAATGCAAAGGTCTCAGCTTAGGAGTCCTTGGTGGAGTGGGAGGAATTGAAGGTGACAAGAGAGAGAAAACACAGGGAGGAGTAGGAAGGCCAGAAAGCCATTGTTAGCATGGCATTCTGGGATAAATAAATATATAAACAGACACGTGGGTGGCAGAAAGATGACTGTGAGGACAAAATGACTGTAAGGCCTGAGTGGCATCCCCGGGACCCAGGCTAATCTCTATTTGTTGGACCATACTGCAGAGTTCTGAGGGCTACTACCACCACGTAGCTAGCTATGGCTAGATCTTATCCCACTTGTTCAGAGTGAAGACACAGGGCATATAGCAATGCCTGGCAAAGCTCTACTGAAGAATCACCCCACCTTCTCCTGAACTCGTGGGCTGCTGCTATTAACATCACTACCATCCTAGGTTGGTGTTAAATTAGCCAATTTAACAACAGCAACAAAAAGCCCCACACAAATGTGGCTTCCGATGGCATATTCATTTTTATTAATTGGCTAATTGAGCACTGCTTTAGAACTGCACTGAGGGTGGTAATGCGTGAACATGCTAGTGTGCTACATGCTCTTTCTCACTGTCTGTGAATATTCACTCTCATTTCAGGCTACACTTCCCATGTATGTAGAGAATCCAGGGCCACAGATGCCACTGGCTCTACTCTATCCTCATACCTGATGCCTCTATCATGTTGTCTGGAGGTTTACTCTTTTGCGGCTTGCCCTTATTTTTGCATTCTGCAGAGGCTCCAGGGAAGGAAGGAGATGGTTGCTGACAGGGAGAGCTCCGCTTGATTTTTTTCCAGATGCAGCAGGCAGAGCTCCACAGAGAATGAGTCAATACTCTGAGCAGAAGCAGAGCCAAAAACAAGGCAGAACATCCAGCGAAGAAGAGACATCATACTATCTGGGGGCTTCAGACACACAAGACTAGACCTCTACTGGGAACCTGAATCACAGCTCTGCAAGATTCTACTATTAATATCTCTGCTACCTTTGTACTCACATGCAAAGTGTCAAGGTCTATCATAGTTTTGTGCTTCAGGTCTACCATGTATGGCTAGGGCTGGGTTGTTTCCTCAGTAAAATAAGAATGAAAGTCAAAATGAAAGCAGAATTATTACATGTATAAAATTATTCACTGCAAAGCATGTAAAAGCATTAGTGAACACTGAGTACCTACTGAAATAATTCAGACTTTCATCCTAAACTGCTGAGTTGAAAAGACCACATGACTAGAAAGGGATGATGTTCTCAGTGACTCAAATTTTAACCTGAGTTTGCTTGGATTTTTGTTCTTTCATGAGATTCTACTGTGGTGGCTTACAAGAGAATAACTCCCATAGGCTCATATATCTGTACTTGGTCCCTAGTTCGTGGAACTGTTCAGGAAGGATTAGGAGGTGTGGCTTTGTTGGAGGAGATGTGTCACTCAGAGCAGGCTTTGAGGTTTCAAAAGACTCCTGAGAATCTCAGTGTTCTCTCTCTCTGCCTTGTTACTGTGGATTAAGATGTAACCTCTCAGAGAAAGGAATCTCAAGTCCAACACTTCCCAGAATGCCTGCTAAAGGGCATGACTAGAGGCCATGTCATCAGTCCCTATTTTGAATCAACAGGATGACAGTTCTGGCTTCCTAGGAACAAGAAGAAAGAAAGAGATTTATGCAACAAAGGCATTCTCGCAATAGTCTGGCCACCCAACTGGTCAAGACTCTCACAGGGTGGATGTTCCTCAGGAAGCTGAGACCCCTGAAGGGTTACCAGAAGCAAGGGCTATTCTGGTGCCTCTACAGGACTTGGATTTCACACTGCCATTTCTCTGTTCCACAGCTCAGAAGCAACAGGGACAACTTGGCAAGATATCTTGGAAGAAAAACTACTTCGGACTTAATTGAAAGAAGCTAGGTATAAAGCTACAGGACCATTGTAGATTCAGCCTCTGTTGTTCCACTGCTCCCTGAACTTTGAACAACAGGCTGAGAGATGCTAGGCTTCTATGAGGCCTCCCAAGATTTCCCTGTTCAGAGAAATGGTCACTATAGAGTAAATGACCACTACTTCCTAAGCCATGTCTGAGACTCTGCCTCCATAGGCCTGGGATACTAAGCCAAGTGTGGTACAATGTGCCGGAAACAAGAGGATTTGTATCTAAACAAACAAGCCAAAAAAACCCCATACAAACAAACAAACAAAAAAACAAAACATGCTTATACACTGATAATTACACCTGGGAAACCACAAAGCTTGAACCATAGTGCTCATGCCTGGAGTGAGCAGGAGCCAATCTGCTCTTTACTGTGCTTTGTGGTTATCCTTGGAGCTCAGAAGCAGGTCAGCAATAAGTGCTGGTAGACCTAGAAACAGCTCTCAGGACTCTCCTGACTGTCTTTTCACTTGATTCCCATATGAAGTTGTGGAGATAGGCTGCACTTTACCCCCACCTGATACCCCATTCAGATGCTCATTATGTCAATGAATGTGATTTACCAAGCAGCCTCTTATCTGATACTTGCTCCCACAGAAGGTACTCATCCAGTATTGCTCATGTGGTCTGATGCATCCTTTTGATATTAAGCTACATACGGTGGGAAAACCCCAGCTTAGAAAGCAAAAAGAGCCACATAGCGGGAGATAGGGCAGAGAGCTGGCAGGGGATTACCCCTGGGTTTTTCTTCAGCTAGCACTCACAAATGCAGGGTTTATAGTGCGGCACACACTGTGAGTGGTTAAACATATAGAAAAGGTGCAATGGACAAACGGGCCAGTGACACTCATGACTGTGGAGCATGGTTAGAACAGATTTGACAAAACACATGGATTCTTGAGAATATGCCAGAAGTAGTTCAGACAGGGTACCTGACGGAGAGAGCGTCTATTAGCTGTATGTTTTTTTTTGTTTGTTTGTTTTTTTGGTGCCCTACTATTTTGAGTCCTAGGTAATTTTACTACCAAAGACTCCATTGTGTATAGCCATGTGCACTCTCGTCCCTACTCCCACCCAGAGCCTCTAGCTAGGGGGTGAACAGGAGGTGAAGTGGTTTCCCACATTGGCATTCTCATGCCAAGATGAGTTATGGGTGCACTCTCATCTCTCTCTCTCTCAAGATAAGGTGCAGCTCTCTGTGGGAGATGCAGGCAGATATATATCAGTGCCCTAAGCAACAGAGATAAATGTCATAACTCCAGCCCCTGTCCATAAATACTCAGTGGCAGGACAACCTTAAACAGCCCGCTGTGCCCAGAAGAGGCAGGATTTAGTGGGCTTTGTTACTTGCTCATGTGCTGAAAAAGCGCTTTTAGGAGAGTGTTAAATAGGCACATTACACAAGCTCATAGACCCAAAATAAATACGGCATCCTCCTTCTGTGGACACCACCCACACGGAGAGGCTACACGCAGCAGCAGGGAGGGGAGGAGACGGTACAGAACTGCCAGAGCTTGCTCTTGAGCCAGTGACCTTCAAACGGGTCCCAAGGGGGGTGGCAAGAGGGCAAGGAGGAGCTTCCCCATTGGCATGTCCGTGTGTAGTCTACAGAGATCCATGCTGAGTCAGTGTTGTTGAAACAAGAGGACATGCTGCTGGTTGCCACCTGCTGCCCTGAACCTCCTAGAGATTGGCAACTTCCTGAAGTGTGTCCAGTGGAAGACTTCTTGGTACAGTATCCTGTATGATCCAGGTGATTGTACACCTTTGCCTACTCTTTGCCTTTATGATCAAGACAACTTGTTCTTTTGTGCCAAGCTCTGCTCCTAAACAATCAACTGGCTCATCTCTTCAGATCAATGAAGCTCTTCAGCTCCCTGGAGACGGATATATTAAGTATCAATCATGCACATTATTTTACAATATAATTACACTGACAATTAACCCACAAGAAATATTGCTCTCCAGGTCCTAACTTCTGCCAACACAAATACAAAACTCTTGGAGAGTGGTCCAAAGAAGACGGAGATTCCACAGGGAGAGGGACCTGGCTATAACATTTAAGGCTGAGGACCTAAGAGAGAAAAGGAGTAGATGGTCTTTGCCCAAGTCTCTGTCAATCCTGTTTCAGAGACCTGCAGATCCATGTTTAACTAGAGAAATATAATCAGGAAGAAATGGGAGGGGGCACCATCTTACCTTAATAATAATATCAAATAGGTATAATAGGTAATGATAATAGGTAATATCAAAGGCTTCTGCATCAGGAAGCTTACACTCAGCATTCCGGAGAGGTTCATCTATCCACAGCTAAAGTCTTCAGTGTATACCTCCATATACAGCCCCACTGTTAACTTACTAAAGTTGCTGTATTGTGTAGTCGGGTCTCCAGGACAGTGCATAATCAATAAATACCAAGGGGAGGAAAGGTGGCTCTCTACTAAGTCACATCACCGGAATACTTGCCCCACCACCCAAAGGACCTTCCAGTCTGCATTACTTGGCTAGTCCATCTTGGTCTATAGAGCACTTTATAGGAGAGTTGACTTAAAAAGCCAAGCAGTTGCTCTGCTACTCAGCTGTAACTCCAGCCAAAGCCAATACTATCTCTGAAACCAAAATGTTGCCTATTCCAAACATATAAATTGCCTCATAATCATTGACTGATAAAATTAAATCTGTGTCTGCCCTCTCCCCCCTGGTGGCAGCGGGTAACAGTGAAAAGGCTGCGCTTGGAGCAGCAGCAGGAGAGACCAGAGGAGGAAATGATAACTGCCAAGTTGGATAAGCAGTTGCTGAAGAAATGAAAATTAATATGAGCTGTTTTCTAATAGCTTCCAACTCAAGTAAAGAGAATCTGTAGATGGGACAGGGATCGCATCAGAAGCACTTTCCATTGGACTTTTCTTCTGACTGTCCAAATAGTATTCCGACAGTAAATCAACAAAGGGCGCAGTGTGAGTTAAGTGAGACGAAGGGCTCAGCACACATACAAAGATGTCTACTGACTGAGGCTGAGGTACTCAGTGTAGAGGGAGTGCCAAGTATGCACAGCGCCATGATTCTGATTCCTAGAACCTCCTCAAAGTTTACTTCCTACCTATCTCTTTTTTCAACTAGAGAGGATGGTGGGGAAATAGGGGTAAAAAAAAAAGCAAGAAGAAATAAAGAAGAAATACGCTTTAAACTAAAAGGTCTGGAAGAGAAGTAGGAGCCTTAGTGCAGTCAGGGGAGGAAAGGCCTCCAGCACAGAGCCTCTGCTCCTACTCGCACACCTTGGTTGTCAGGCAGACAGCCAACTCCTTTCTCCAGTGATATCCTTCTCTACCAAAAGTTTGCTTTTCTTAAAGCCTGCTACAGTCATCCAGCCTTGGAAAAACGGTCAAGAGGCTGTTAATACAGAAAAGATGTTTTACAGGCATCACATAAGTAAAAATGTCCCAGCTAATTACCGGCCTCAAAATATCGGGTATCTGACACTTTCAATTTTGATAAGCAACTTCAGAAAACAAATCTACATCTTTGTAAGCTGTTATGTCAAAAATGAGTTACTAGCACAGAAAGCTACACAAACATCCATAAAATGTAACATAGCTGCTTCTCTCCGTGGCTGACAGATCTGCTCAGGGATCTCTAGAGGCAGTTAAGGCCATAGGGCAAGAAAAATACAAGAGAGCTGAGAGTTCTTAATTGTCTGCCTAAAGCTGATAGTTTCACACAAGTTTGCTTGCTCCTGTTTCTAACATGGTTCCATCAATTTGCACCCTGAGTGGCTGCTGTGTGCTCTCTGGAAGTCAGTGATGATCTTTATGTTTAGTCTTCACTCCTGCAGGTACAGCAGTCTCTGGAGACTAAGAAATTCATGTCAGTACCTCAGATACAACTTCAGAACCAAAATACTCAGGAGAGGATATCCAACAGAAACCAAGGCTTTGGTCTTGGTCCTGGATAGGCAGAGGCAGGTAGACCCACTCTGAGTTTGAGACCAGCCTGATCTATATACCTAAAACCACAGTTCGGGCTTCACAGTAAGACTCTGATGCAAAACAAGACACCAAGACCAAAGCTGGCAATGAATGAACCTGTAGGTAAGAAATGTTTTGCTTCGTATTTTCTTTTTGTTGTTTTAGAGCTTAGCCTTTATTGGCTGAGCTATCTCTCTCTAGACCCTGTTCTCTATTTCCTATTGAAAAAAAATGACCGTCTTCAAAGATCAGTAGAGTAGACACTGTGATACATGCCTGTGATCTGTAAGGCTAGTCAGATAAATCATTAAGTTCCTGGCTAGCCTTGGCTATGCAGTAGGACCCTTGTTTTAAACAACAATTTAAAAAGTAGGCAAATTTGTCTGCACAAATTATTAAGTAAAGATAACAAGTCAGGGACTTTTAGGCTTGGAGCAAATATAAGCAACATACCAGGTATTTAAGGTCTGTTGGAAAAGGCCTACTTTAATAATGTACAGGAGAACTTCAGGGAACACTGGGCAAATAGACAATGGGAAAGGGTTATCATTTGTTAGGAGTCAGAAAGAGAAAAAGACACAAGAGAAAGGCACTGAAGTGGAGACTAGAGGTTTAACAGGAGCATTCCTTCAATGTAGCAAAAGTAGATTCCTTAACACATAAACTCAAGTAGGACTAGGAGAAGAAATAGAGGCTCTTTGGCTAGAGGAAGTAACCTTTGCTTTTCCATCAGTACCTGGGGCCATGTGAAGATCCTATCCTATCTTAGAAGAACTGGGACTAGGATTATAAAAAGCCCTCACCTCAGGAAGCTTTGATCCATTCAGTCCCACATTCTCATCTCCTGCTTTTAGCCACCAGATTCTGTCCCAAACAAATTATCTTCATGTCCTAAAAGGAATCCTCCAGCCTATCCAGCTCATCTAATGCCTCTTTTTGAGACATCATCTCTTTACAAAGCAGAGGCTGGCCTTGAGCGCACGGTCATCCCACTTCAGCCTCGAGCGTGGATTACAGGTACCACCATGTCTGGCTGCAGAATCCTCTTTTAATAAGGTAAGAAAATTTATCATGAACTCTACTCTCATATCTGAATATGCAGTAGAAACACAGAACTCTATTTACCACAAATAACTGAAACGTGAGCGCTAGTAAACGTAATTACCCATTTTACCCTCCTTTAAGCACTTGGCAATCACCACTCAGTCTATTGTCTTGTGTGTGGCTATTTTACCTACTTACCTGTGTAACTATATAGTATTCCTCTTCTAGCAACTGGCTGCCTTAATTCTTGTAGCACAATGACCCCAAAGTTAGCTCATCTAGCCGTAGTTAATGACAGGATCCCACGTCCCCTTAAAAGGCTACATAACATTCCTTTGCATGCCTTTCCCATGTTTTCTTTATCTGTATCTTGGCTTGTAGGTGGACTTTGGCTACTTTGTGGGTTCTTTTTTCCATCCATCCAACCCCCTAACACCAGATAGGAAAGAAAAAAGGATAGCAGGCATCTAATGTTATTGTTAGACTTATTTCCTTCTGATTAGGGGTGTTTGGGTTCCTTGGGACCAATTTGATCTTCGGTGTCAGTATATCTAGTTTCTTCTTTCTTCATTGTGGACTGTGAGCACCATCATCATCACCAACAACCACCACCTACTCACCGATCCTTCTGGGCCCTAGCATTTATATATTCTCTGAAAAGTCTCCAGAATTTCAAATGTCACATAATCGAAAAAACTATCTGTAGCTGGCAAAATTATGTCCTGCTAGAGCATGAGGCAAATCATGATCAGCTGCTGTGGACAACCTGAAGCACCCCCATATTCCACATTTGAAATAAAAAAAAAAAAAACAAAAACCCAAACATGTTACTATTTCTGTGTTTTTAAAGGAAACCAAAATTCTTACTACACAGGCAATGGACGATTCTGTATTGGATTTGGAGATACAGATACTTTTTGTGACTCTGATTTTATTTCTTGGGTGTACACCCAGAAGTCCAACTGATAGACTAGATGACAGTTCTGTAAGAACTGAGTAAACAGGGACACCTCAGAAAGATACCAGGAAGCCAGGAATGTCCATTAAGCTTAAAATCAGGGAGCTTCAAAAGAATTTACTGAATCTGTCCCCAGGAGTTGCCCCAACTGCAGGGAGTAACATCTTGTTCTAGGAAATGTCTCACCCGCAGTTGGGGGCAGATCTCTCACCACCCAAAGGCAACTCCTCACCTGGGGCACAAAGGACAAAGGACACAAAGAACAATGGGCTCCACCAATGAGAGGAAAACTCATGCTGTAAACTAAAACCTATATTCTGAAAGGGTATAAAGAGTGTGTGCTTTTGTTCTTTGGGGTCGTCTCTGCCCTGATTGCGGGACCCCAGTATACTGGATCACTAAACCTCTTGCTTATTGCATTGATCTGTCTCTGTGTCTTTGTGAGTGGGACAACCTGAACGTAAGACTCAGCTCTCGGAATCTTACAGTTCCATTTTTCAAGCTTCTGAGGAAGCTGATGGAGGCGGTAGTACTTTGACCCTGAGGCAGGAGAAGCTGTTAAAATTTGAATGTCAGCTTGGGTTACATGGTGATCCTGTGCTAGTAGTATGAGACTCTAAAAAAAGGTATCCAAAGTTTGAAGAGTCTCCATATTGTCTTCCACAGTAGCTAGAACATTTTACAATTGTACCAATAATTTGTTAAGGGTTCCAGTCTCTCTATGTCTTTACCAACATTTATTATCTTTGGTTTCTTTGATAGCATCTACCATAATTGGTTAAATTCTTTTAAGTATGCAATCTTATATATATCTGAGATTGAATCATCAGACCACTGCTACAGACAGCATTGCCTGTATACCCTTCTGGGTAGCAAGCTAATTGGCCCATTCTGTTGTTATTCACAGACCACCTGACTACAAGCATCAAGGGAAGAAACATCTATCACCACTCAGCTAGGTCTGGACAGAATGACACATCAGCCCAGAATGCTTTGCAATGAGCCCTTCAAAGTGAGATTTCCATATAAAATTTAATATGGAAATTCTTCACATGATAAACAGGAAGGCACAAACTCAAACTACTGTGAGTGGGCAGCCTCACTCATCTGTGTGTGTTTGTGTCCTAATTTTCTAATCTAGAAGAGAGAAGGGCAAAGGAGGGAAGGCTAGACCCTTTCCACTGAAGTGATCTGAGCCATGAATGTTCATATTACTGGAAATGTGTTAGAAATGCCCTACTCACACTGAGGGAAGGCAAGCCTAACTATGAGGCCCCACTGTGGGAACTCACAGGATACCAGAACTTTCTGGAGGCCTGGTAACCAGTCCCTCTAAGCTTTCACCCCATAATATAAACCAAGAAGTACTCACTCAGCACTCCATTTGTCTTTTAAGCACAGCTAGAAGAATTGGAGAGGGGGAAGACAGCCTCTTTATCTTCTATTCAGCATAAAAGGCAGCCCATTAGATAACAAGGGACAGAAAAAACAAAGTGATGGAGCACCAAACACAGCTGGCATTAGCGCTGACAAAGGCTGAGAGAAGCACCTTGTCCTCCTTTGGAGGATCTAACCTGCATTTAACCCTGTGCAGGGGCCAGATCCTGACACAAGAGGGAGGTTAGGAGGAGGAGGAGCTGGGAACAGAGCAAGAATTGCCTTCTGAGATAGCCAGTGAGGAGTGTCTTTCTAAATCAGGATTTCACATACAGGCACATGCTGGGGATGAGGTGCTTTTTGTGCCACCCACCCAGCCCCGAAACAAAACAAAACAAAACAAAACACCCCCCCCACCCCACCGCCCTACACAGGGCTTTCTCCCTGGGTTGTTAACTGCTCGGCAGTGCTGCTGGGAGGGGTGATTCTGTTTTAAATGGATAATGTAGTGGCTGGGAACATACTTCCTTACTGTGTATGCACATCTCATCTCCATGCAAACATTAAGAGATTAAAACACTCCTCCTTTAAACTTGGCTCATTAAAGGCAATCTCCCAGCTAAGTATTGAACTTGAACTGCTTTTAAGTTAGATGCAAATAAAGGTCAAACTATTTTACTTCCTTCTGAAGGATTTAGAGGAAACAAACTTGCAGGAGGTGGGAAAGCTGAATGAACAGAGTTTAACACTCCAAGTGATTTAAGAGAGAACAGGGATTCATTTCATTGCCAGCTCTCTGTCTTCTCCTCCCTCCACTTCACAATTGCACTGTTCATGTAAAATCAGTCAGGGAATGTGAAAGTTAAGGTTCTCATGGCAACTGGTAGTCCCACAATGCACATAGCAGTACTGACAATTACTAATTGGGCTGTTGCTAAAGGTGAAACCTTAATCCTTAAGATACTGCATGTGTGAAGTGGGTGAAGTAGCATCCTAACAGAATTTTAAACCTTTCTTATGTTTAAAATCTAAAGCCTTAAAGATAAATCCAAACTCAGCTGGGTGGTGGTGGCGGCGGCACACGCCTTTAATCCCAACACTCAGGAGGCAGAGACAGGCGGATCTCTGAGTTTGAGGCCAGCCTAGTTGAGAGGGACGAGACACACACACATAGATGAGTGAGAACCAACACATACACATACAGACACATATACACACGTACAGTGAAGGGGGTGTAGAGGGAAGGAGGAGAGAGAGAGGGGGAGAGAGAGAGAGGGAGAGGGAGAGGGAGGGAGAGAGAGGGAGAGGGAGAGGGAGAGGGAGAGGGAGAGGGAGAGGGAGAGGGAGAGAGAGAGAGAGAGAGAGAGAGAGAGAGAGAGAGAGAGAGAGAGAGAGAGAGAGAGAGAGATAGGGATCAGAGTTCCAGGACAGCCAAGACTACAGCGAGAAATCCAGTCTCAGTTGTGAGAAATGTCTGCTTTTTTCCTATCAAATGAAGCTAGCTTGGTAAGGGCCAATGTCCCATAAACTTTCCTGGTGGAACTTTTGTTCATCACCCATTCACTACAATTTGAAGGCATGGAGCAGCCAACCTCTCTCTCCTTTTGCCTTCCCCCAACCCCCCCTCCCCCAAAAAAACCAAACCAAAACAAACAAACAAACAAACAAACAAACAAAAACAAACCCAAAACGTAGCCTCAGTTGGCCTTGAACTCAGAGATTCACTTGCCTCTGCCTCCAGAGAGCTAAGATTAAAGGCGTGCGCCTTAAAAGCCTGGAAAGTCTGTGAGGATGGACACCAGGCAAAGGAGGAAAAGCAGTCACCACATGCATTGGCATCAAAAGCGAGTGAAGGGCTTGGTGTGTTTGCTATCCATCCGCAGAAGGTTCACAGCACACTTCCCCACCCAAATTCAACTGCTTGTTTAACTTCTTTTGCTTTTTTCACTACTGAGATTATTCTTGCCTTGTTTCTAATACAAGTACAACCAATAGTTAACACAACAAAGCTATAATTCCAGCAAACAAAGAAGGAGGAAGGAAGGAGGGTAGGCTATGGTGGAGACAGGATCAAATGATGTCCCTAACAGTTAGCTTGCCTTGGAAATGCTGGTAAGAAAAGTCAACAAAGCTTCTCTAGATGCCAGCACAGAAGCTCACAGTCCTCATCTCATTAGGGCCCTAATTGCTCTTCTGAGGAGCTGGATCGATGACATTAGCATTAGCCCTTGGCTAGCTCACCTTTGAGCTCAGGATACTTTAAAACTGAGCTCTGTCATCTAATTAGAGTGTTTATCTGATGAATCAAGGGAAGACACAAGCTGTCTTCTAAGCTGTCATCTCCTACTCGTGCGGATTACATTTATGCCAGGGCGAAGATTTAATCAACTCAATTTGCTGATCAGCTGACTTGATTCCAAACTCAAAATGTAAGAGTAAGAAGAGTGTATAAGATCAAGGCCTTGAAGGAACGTCAGCTACTACTTATTACAATCCAAAGCGACACAGCTAAAGCTGTAACTTGCACTCATGGTTTTGGGTGTGGAGCCTACAGAAGTGCAGACAATGAGACTCAGCTATTCAGCTCATATTGGGCTATGAGAAAGTGGTGGATTCTGGACAATCATCCCTGAACTCTCCTTCAAATTATTTCTAATTCATCTCTCACCTATTTTATACCTCAGAATGAGCTTCTATCAGCTCTGCCATGAGGAAAACCCCTGCTGCCATGTAAAGTAACAATCTCCCTGTATCCCCCATAGGATCAATGAGCAATGAGCATTGAGGGATGTGACTAGGCTGTGAGATGGTTCAGCCATCAAGCATTTTCACACAGGCTGACAACCTGAGTTTGAGTTCTTGGATACTGTAAGGTGGCAAGAACTGACTTCTGAGAGCTGTCCCTGACCCTCACATGTGTGACACACACCTCTGCCCCCCAATTACATCACTGCTCCTGGAGGCAAATGTTAGTAATGTTTTCATTATTTGCTGGTATGATCATTCTGAGGAATGAGAAAAAGGCATAGTTGAAGAACTATGAAGATATTTAAAGACACAAACATAATAGATGAAGAATATGAGTACACATTCCAACATGGCATTTATCTCAGCAAACACTCTGGAAGATGGATTGTGAAGTGGGTTAGAAGGACAAAATGACACGAGTGCAAAGGTGAAAAAAAGTCTGCTTCATATCTTGTACCATGAAATTCCAGACAAGAAGTCCAGGGTCCTGGGCTATTAGCTGCTGATTGTGCCTTTAAAAGATTATCACTGTGTGTATCTGTGTGCATGCACATGCCAAAGTGTTCAAGTGGAGATCAGAAGACGACTCTGTGGAGCTGCTTTTCTCCTTCAATAGTCCTGAGTTCTGAGGAAAGGACTTGGGCCAGGCTTGTACCCCAGGCACTTTACTGGAGCCAATGTGCTGGGTCCTAGTCATGCTTTCTAGTGATCATGCTGGGAAGCGTCAGGCTGGATATATTCCCCTTTCTCTGGTAAGCAAGCTGTCAGCAGTTTACAGGCTAGCTGTTTATGATCATCAAGAAAACCCAGGCATTTTTGGAATACCATTAAACAATAGGCTCCAAACTCCCTTGCAGGTAAAAATCATTTTGCACATTTCTAACAAATTGTTAATTGAAATATAAAGTCTATAAATACCCTACCATATCTAGTGGTAGCATAAAATAACTTAAGACAGCAAACATGTTGACATCTAGGACATGCACACTCAATCCACAGGCTTCCAGACAAGCCAGTAACTACATTCTTCATGTTATTGTTTCCAGATCTTGAACCCTTGTGAACACCCAGGGCTAAGAGAAGCCTGAAGCTGCTGGAGGGATGGCAATTGTGAAGTATGGACCATGGACCATGGACCATGGACCAAACCAAACCAAACCAAACCAAACCACTTCTTATAGATCTGAGCAGCATTTATACCAAATCTTCTGATTTTTACAAACACAGATGGCAAATGGGCCAGTGTGTTAACAATCCAATACTGAACAAATGAAGAAACTCTGTTCTGTTTTTTAACTTTACTTTTAAAATTATATCAAAATAAAAAGGTACAAGATCTTGTATGGAAAACAGACCTCTGGATGATTTAAAACCGTTATCTTCTGTGTCAGGTAATATCATGTACTGTGTGCAAGCTTCTGGGATGGCTTTGCAGCATTGTTAGTCAACACTGTTAACATTTTTACCCCATCTCTCCCTACATCACTACTCAAGGCCCTCTGTTTAACCCCTTTACCACCAAATCAGAAAGGAGGGCTCCCTGGTGGTCAGCAGATCCTTTGCCTCTCTAACCTGTTCTCAGCTATCTACTTAAGTACCACCAGGACCAGGCAACTTGCTTGGCCTTTTATTAGTAAAGCAGCTGAATAATTTATAAAGGTTGCACAGGGCCCATTAGAAGTGTCCTGGCAGTAATAACTGGCTTAGGACTTTGCTAACTCAGGGCTAAAGTTTAATTTGTCCATAAACACCCCAGCTCATAAACCCATCCCACAGGTCTGACCTGCTCTTTCCACAATCACATGTCCTAGCCGTGCTCTCTTAGATATGTATGTTCTTATTGGTGTCACACTATGGGCCAAGAAAACAAATCCAAGCCCCAAATGATGACTAAAACGTGTATCTCCATTACTATATTTCCCAAGAGGGGTGGCTATTATCATCTTTCTAAGCTTTGTTTTTGGTTATACCACAGGAAAAGTACTATTGGGTTGGTTTCTAGCCAGCAAGGGTACAGGCAGATGTAATGATTGAGCAAAGGCTGGAACCCCCCTTACTGCCTCCAGAAATATATGAGGTGAGATCGGGGTAACTGTGTTCATTGCTAATATGGGTGCTACATTCTAAAAGAGGGTACATAAAGCAAGATTAAGAAAATGTGCCGGGCGGTGGTGGCGCACACCTTTAATCCCAGCACTTGGGAGGCAGAGGCAGGCGGATTTCTGAGTTCGAGGCCAGCCTGGTCTACAGAGTGAGTTCCAGGACAGCCAGGGCCATACAGAGAAACCCTGTCTCGAAAACCGCCCCCCCCAAAAACAAACAAACAAACAAGAAAATGTGCTGTTATTTAGCAGGCTAATACACTTTTCTATACCTCAGTTTTCTCATTTGTAAAATTGTACTGTTAATTAACTCAAAAAGCTGTGGTTGGAGCTAAATCTACAACTACAGTAAATACCCGTTAAGCAAAAGCTAATATTAGAAGATCAGAACAGTAACGAACCAGAGAAAACAAATTCAACCCATTTATCCTACAGAAAAACAGAGGCCACAGAAGTTAATGTACCTGTTCAGGGCAGACCCCAGCATTATTCTGATTCTCTAGAGAGACACCCAGTTTGGTCTCATAGATGACAGAACTGTTATGGCTTTATCAGTCTGTGGGATAATATGTATATTTTTTTTCTGAAATTTTAAATAATCAAGATGTTACATCCACCTCCTAGCCCAAAAAAGTCAATCAACTCATTAATTAATTAATTAATTAATTCACTCACTCACTCACTCACTCACTCACTCAGGTTCAAGCACTACTCCATCCATGCACTGCTAACGGGGAATTAAGTGGTGACAAGACCAGCAGTATCCTTGTCTTCAAGCATCTTACAGACTTAAGCCAGAGTAACATGAGGAGATGGCAGGGACTGGAGCACTGAGGTAGACATGCCTTAACTGAGGTCACTCATGCCTGTGCTGGTCTCTAGAAAGATGCTAAACACCAGTTTCAGCATATGAATACATGAATATTCATCAATACATGTATTAAGAAATTACAGTGCCCTCTATGAATTTCGCTCTTGGGCTTTCATAATAGAAACAAACACACTACTACTAATGACTTTTTATAAGAATAGACCACTGCAAGACTTTGGTCTTCCCTCCCAGGCTATCCCAGTGTAGAGGGGTGGGTTAAGGTAACAACACCAGGGTAATTAAAGTGGAATTCACTTCAGACTCTTTCAGGTAAAGTTCATTTCTCTTCCCTCTTCAGGTTCAATTCTTAGCTCTTAGCATTTGTGTTAGGTCCCATGAAATTCCTGCCTCAGGAATCAGATCAGGGGATCAAAGAGCTATTCTTAATGTCTCAGTTGAGGCCAAATGAAGGAGGGAATGGAGGCAGAGGCAGGCTACTCACTCCAGCATTTAGCGGCCCTCCTCTACAACGAGGCCATTGAGTGGGTGCCACAATAGACTGCTGAGAATAAAAGGCTGAAGGAAAGTACACAGAGACCCCTTGCACAGAGTCGGTCATTCATCACCAGGCAAGTGCCAATATCTGGGAACAGCAATCTCAATTTCTGCAAATCCTCCAACCTGCAACAGCTGCTAGTGACTCTTGTGGGTGACTTTCCTGCTTACTAGAGTTTGCAATACCCAGCCCTGGCCAGGAGCCAAGGAGACATTACTTAGGGTAGAGCCACGCTGGCTGCAGTGAGCAGCAACAATGGACTTCACAGCTTATAAAGCAGCTTACAAAGGGCTCCTGTGTATTTCAAAAAGCACTTCAGATAGCTGGTGAGAGAAGCTATCTGCACACACGCAGTCAAGCAGTTTATTCCTAACCCACTTAATTCAAGGTTTCTGTCAGAAGCCAGGACATATTGGAGGCAGGTACAGAGAGCCAAGAGGTCTGGATGTCTTGGAGGATGTGGGGACACAGTTAAGGTACT
>JADRCD010222879.1:0-11070 GCA_019843815.1 Montemys delectorum
CAACACTAAATGGACTCAGTAGGGTGTGTGTATATGAGTGCATATGTGTGTGTGTACAAATTTGTATACTAATAAGAATTATCAGAGAAGAGGTTAAAATTTTGAGAGATAGTTGGGGAAATGGGGGGAAATAGAAAGGAGTAGGGAGGAATAGAAATTATGGAAATATAATACTTATAAATTTATCAAAAATAAAATGTTTAAATAAGAAAGAATAAATGACTGAGTGCTCAGTCATAAAACGACATTGTTATTGTTGCTTAATTTTGAAACAGGATCTCATTGTATCTCTCTGGCTGTTCTAGGACTTGTAGACCAGCTTGTCCTCAAACTCTCAGAGATCTACCTGCCTCTGCCTCCTGAGTGCTGGGATTAAAGGTGTGCGCCATCATATCTAGCTAAACAGGACACCTTCATTAAACATCCCTACGACTACCAAGGCTCAGAGAACATCTTCGATTAAGAGGTCATAATAATGCAAAGCTGGAGGATGGGGAGGG
Organism: Montemys delectorum; assembly: GCA_019843815.1. Lineage (NCBI taxonomy): Eukaryota > Metazoa > Chordata > Mammalia > Rodentia > Muridae > Montemys > Montemys delectorum. Next base: position 501 of record JADRCD010222879.1, read on the forward strand.
GTGCTGTGGCATGAAGTTATCTGATTGTGATTCTTGTACCCATGAACTCACAGCATCTGTGACTACCTGAATAAAGTGTACACAAGATCAAGCAAAAAGAAAAAAAAACATCCCAGGATAGTTGGGGTGTGTGTGGGTGCTTACAAGGTCTGTCTTAGTTACTCTTCTGTCGTTCTAATATGACACTACGACCAAGGCAACCTATAGAAGAAAGAGTTTATCTGGGGCTTACAGCTTCAGAGGGTGAGAGTCCATGAACCTTAATGAAACAAGAAGCTATGTTGTGGGAGCAGTAGTTGAGAGCTCACATCTTCAGACACAACCACGAGGCAGAGAGAGAGGGGTGTGGGCAAGTGCTAATGGTGTAAACTTTTAGAACCTCAAAGTCTGCCTTTGATAACACACCTCCTCCAACAAGGCCATACCTCCTGATCCTACCAAAATAGTTCACCAGCTAGGGACCAAGTATTTAAATACTTAAGCCTGGAGCGATATTATCATTCAAACTACCATCAGCTCCACTTGAGACTAATGAGCTATTGGTAGTTGATGGTTGTTGGATGCAGGAGAATCAATCTTCTTCAAGGATGTGGTCACTGGTGTGTTCCTCTTGCTCTAGTCCCAGTCCCATGACCCATGCACACATGGACAGTACAGAATGGGCTTAGTGTTAAAAAATAACAAAAAGAAGGGTAAGACCCTAAGCAATAAACAAATTTAGTTTTAGTTTATTATTGGAGAATTTCATGCTTGTATGTAATGTGTTTTGGTAATATTCGATCCCCCTTCTCCAACTCCTTTAAGATCCCTCCTCCACATGTCACTTTTTTAAACAAATAATAAACCACTGAACCTAATTAGTGGTGGAGAGTTCTTAGTATCTCCAATTTATAAATGACAAAACTGAGGTGAAGTTTAGTTAGTTTGACCAAAGTCACACAAATGGTATGGTAGAGGACTCCATAATCACAAAGTACTTTGGTTCATTAGTGTATCTACCTGCAGAGGTGAACTTCTGTTAATAAACTGGATAATTGGTCATGTATACCATGTTTGTTTTGACTGTCTATATATTCTGGGTTTGTCTCCAATGAATTTCTTTGATTGACAAAAAACTGTTATTATCATAAATTTTGCATAGCTGGTGATGGCAACTAGGTCCTTTTACATGTTAGAAAAAACAATTTTCTTTTCTTGGTTCATTTTTTAAAGATAGGATCTCATATAGCTAATACTTGCCTTGAACTCCTTCTGGATTCTCCTGCCTCTACCTCCCATGTGCTGGATTTATAGGATATAAAACCACTACACCAAACCACGTAGAGGAGAGTTATGTATATTTACTGTTAAAGGATGATAGATAATTTTTAATGCATTTTAAAGTTCTTTATGCTTGTGAAACATAAAGATTTCTATATCAGTTTGCTAGAGTTTTCATAACAATGGCCACTGACGGCATGGTTTAACAAGAGCAATTTGGCTCTTCACAGGTCTGGCAACTTGAAATAGTCTCAGATGAAGGTAACAAACTGACACTAGCTAAGATGATCTTAGCTCATCACATCTTGATCTCTATGCCTGCCCTCCAACTGTCTGTCTATTTAGTGTTTTCTTCCTTTCACAACTGAGATCTGTAAGACTTCATTCAGCAGCTGGTGGAAACAGATGCAGAGACTCATAGACCCAAACATTAGGCAGATCTTAGAGTCTTGTAGAAAAGTTGGGAGAAGAACTGAGGGGGCTTGAGGGATCAAGTACACCACAAGAAGATCTACAAAGCCAACTATCATGGACCCATGGGGACTCACAGAGACTGAACCACCAACCAAAGAGTATGCAAAGACTGGACCTAGGCCACCTACACATTTGTAGCAGATATGCAGCTTGGTTTTCATGAAGGTCGATCCCCCAACAACCACAACTCTGTTACCTACCTTTGGATCCCTTTCCCCTAGCTGGGCTGACTTGTCTGGCCTCAGTGGGAAAGGATGTGCTTAGTCCTGATGAGACTTGATGAGCCAGAGTGGGTTGATACCCAGGGAACCTTGCCATCTCTGAGAATGGGAGGGGGAAATGAAAAAAGGGGGTAGGAGGATGAGACTGGGAGGAGAGGAAGGATCAGGTCTGTGGTTGGGATGCGAAATGAATAAGTAAATAAATTAATTAATTAATGAAAAAAGAATTGCAATAAAATGATAATAGGGTTGTAGTCTGTGGAAGTCTCCACTGACTTTCTAATTTTACCTGAATGTAGTGTTTCCTTTTTTTCCATTTTAGCAAAACAGAGCTTTTCTTGTGTGCCTTGGGCCTCAAAATCCCCCCTGTCTTTTCCTCCTAAGTGTTGTACCAAATGTCTGGTTTGTCCTGAGGTTTCTATAGCAGTAAACTGAGAGTCAGAAGATCAGTCTATTCATAGGGCTGAGAACTTAGTCCAAGTCAAATGTCACATGATAGTTTGGACTAGGATCAAGGGTATGGCTCTCAACCTTGGGGGCTATTTAATCAGGGTTTTATGACCAAAGGTAAGTTGAGGAGGAAAGAGTTTACTTGGCTTACACTTCCATATTCATTAGAGTTCATTAGTGAGGAAAGTCAGGATAGGAAGTCAAACAGGGCAGGATCTTGGAGTCAGGAGCTGATACAGAGGTCATGGAAGAGTGCTGCTTGCTGGCTTTCTTCCTCATGGCTGTTCAGTCTGCTTTCTTATAGAACTCAGGATCACCAACCCAGGGCTGGGACCATCCAAATGGGCTAGGTCCTCCACCATTGCTAACTAATTGAGAAAGTGTCTTACAGCTGGAGCTCATGGAGGCATTTTCTCAACGGAGGCTCTTTCTCTGATGACTCTAGCTTACGTCAAGTTGACACAAAACCAGCTGGTACAGGGATCTCAGAGAGTATGACTGTAGTCATCAGTACCTGGAATAGCGTGACTGCTTAAGCAGTTCACTAGCTTATAAACAATTTTTTTTAAAAAAAAATGCATAAAGGAAGGAGAAATACAGCCAGTTTTGCTGCTAAGCAATTTATCTTAATGTCATATGTGGATCCAGGTTTCCTAGACTGTCAGTGTTGGGCTAAATGATATTCTCTGAGTGAATTCAAATTGCCCACCATGCATCTTCCAAGGCTTCAAGTTTGCTAGAGAAGCTGATGACAGGCTGTATCAGTTTCATCCACTGTAATTTCCCAAGTAATCCCAACTTCCCTTGATAGGATTAGAGCCAACATTCAGAGGCCAATATTAGGTAGTTAGCCATTCTGCCACACAGTATGTTATTCTCATTTTATGCATGAGGAACTCTGGATATTGTGGGCTAAGTATTTTATTCAAGGTCACATGGTTAATAAGTAGAAAACTTGGATACAAACCCAGGCTATGTGGTTTTCAGGGTCTGAACATCTATGTGCTAGATTTGAATGGGATAGCTGAGGGAAGGGCATTTGAGGAGAGGAGTTAGTCGCAAAGGTAGGACTGGTTACGTGCAAGTGCGGGCCTGGGCTGTAACGAGCTTTTCTGATTATGGAGAAGCAGCAGCAAGTAGGGTGGAAAGGGTCTGGGTTCCTGCTGTTATCATAGTTAAGCCCTCGAGGTTGGAGCCTTGTTAGTTCTGTGATTGAAAAAGACAAGAGCTAAGAAACTTTGGCAAGAAGTGGGACCTTGTCTAGGAGACAAAGGCCAGGCTAAGGAATGTGCACAGGGCCAGTATGATGGGAAATGTCAAATATGAGCACAGCCAGACCCCAGGACATGTGACACAGAAGCTGAAGCTGGAACATCCTTGGAGGTGTTAGCCAAGACCAAGTACATGATGTTCCAGAGGTCAAATGTATCCAACAGCCTTGAGGACAGAGGAACGGGAGGCCAGGGTGGATGGTTTTGGTTTAGACAACTGAGAAACTGCAATAGTGCACACTGATGACTTTGTTCTTTTCTCTGTTTTCTTTTACTCCTCTTCGTGTAAGGGCTCAAACCCAGGATCTTGCCTAAACTTGGAAAGCATTCTACCACTGAGACAGATCCTTATGCCTTGATTTTTTGAAACAGGGTCTTGGTATGTAGCCAAGGATTGTCCTGAACTTATTGTCCTTCTGCTATGTAGCCAAGGTTGGCCCTGCACTTGTTGCTCTCCTGCATCCCTCCCTACTCAGCATCCCAAATACTGAGATCACACTTAACTTAAGGCCTTGCTCATTTTATGATAGTATCTGCATCAGTTGATGACTTGATATGTTATTGGCACATTAAGAGGTCATGATAACCCTAAATTATCAGACACTAAAGAAATACAGAGAAACATTTTCCCTTGGAGCTTATTACTTTCAAACAGTAGCTTTGGCTTTGCCATCTCTTATGGTAATCACAGTAGGACCACAAACAGAAAGAATGAATAAAAAGGGCTGTGTAAAGTGGATGCCATATGAATTTTAGATTATACCCTTCTATGTCAGTTGTGAATGTGGGGGTTGCCCCATGAGATGCCAGATTTGTGGGAGAAGACATTCCTTGTGAAGCCAGTGGCATCTCTCTACAGACAAGCTTACTTTATCTCAGGAATTTTTGAAGAAAAGAAAAAAAAACTTGGTTACTATTGACCCTCAGAGCTCCCAGGGACTAAGCCACCAACCGAAGAGTACATATGGAGGGACCCACGACTCCAGCTGCATATGTAGCAGAGGATGGCCTTGTCGGGCATCAATGGGAAGAGAGGCCCTTGGTCCCATGAAGGCTCAATGCCCCAGTGTAGGGGAGTGGGAGGCTAGGGAGGTGGGATTTGGTGGTCATGTGGGGAGAGCACCCTCATAGAAGTGAGGAGAAGGGGGATGGGATATGAGGTTTCTGGGGAGAAACAGGGAAAGATGATAACATTTGAAATGTAAATAAAGAAAATATCCAAAAAATAAAAAAGAAAAGAAAAAAGAAAAAAAAAAAAAGAAAAAAAAAAAAAAAAAACAAAAAAAAAAAAGAAAAAAAGAAAAAACTTAATAGGATATATAATACAGAAGGGTTACTTCTTGTGGCTCTCAAACAAAACCATTGTAGATTATTACATGCCCCCCTAAGAGATAGCTGGCTCCACAAACAGCAGCTTTATCTTCCTTCCTATTTTAGAGTGGCCATCTAATATATACCAGTACTGGGAGAGGGCTAATAAGGGGGTACGACAAGGACAATCTACAAACTTACACTCGAGTGTGGGTTTTATCTTCTTGCTCTCTGCTGAGACAGCATCTTATATATCTTAGGCTGACCTCAAGGTTGCTATGCAGGTGAGGATGACCTTGAAGATGAGGGTGACCTTGAAGGTGATGGTGTTTCAGGCTTATACCACCAGGCCTGACTTATACTCTGCTGGAATTTGAACCCTGGGCTTCATGCTGGGGAAACATTCTAGTAACTGAGCCTGTATCCCTTTTCTCTTCCATCTTCCTCCCTCCCTCCTTCACTTCTCTCCCTCCCTCCCTCCCTCCCTTCCTTCTTTCCTTCCTTCCGTCCTGTTGTGTTTGTGTGTGCTGAGTATCAAACCTGGAGCCTCTGTGTGCTAGACAAGCATTCTCCCCCTGAGTTGTGTTCCCAGCCAGAGTTTGCATTTCAGTAACAGAATCCTTCACGCTACCAGCGTTGTATCAATACTTAGTTGCAGCAAGAAGTCATCTGAAAACTCTAAGAGACATAGTAAGGACCACACTTCTATCTGACATTTCCATGTCATTAAAAAAAAAATAAAATTCTTTCTGCACACAATTTTATATTGCTAATAAGACAAAATGTGAGCTATGCAATCTTCCATAAGTCAATATATCAAGCAACAAAGAAAATTATACTGAGAGCATTTCACTAATATATAGATAGCACATGTAGTAATTAGAAAAGATGGGAGAGCTGGCCTATGGGTTTGTCCTTATAAGCGCCTCCAAAACACGTCTGGAGCCACTCAGCTGGAAATTCCTGGGAATCGTCCTTGTCAAAGTCCATCTTGGTCTGTATTTAATAAAGCTCACTTCAAATGGTGGGAAGAAAAAGAAGGAAAAGATGGGCAATTAATAGGAAAATGGTCAAAACACATAACTGACATTACAGAAAGAAATTAGCAAAGATAGTTAACATTATGTCTGCAAATGTCTTCCCCCAGGTGAGTATGTTGACACCCTAACTCCTCTTTCCTCAGAATGTCACTGTATTTGAAAATTGTGCTTTTGAAGAACCAGGTGTGAGATGAAGTAATTACAGTGAACTTAATCCAATATACTGTTCCAGGAAAAGAGCTTAGGGCATACACCTATGGAGGAAGGTCACATGAGGACAGAGCAAGGCAGCTCTTAGCCAAGGAAGAGGACTCAGGTGAAACACACACTTTAACACATTCATCCTACACTTTTGGCTTACGGAATTAGAGAAAATAAAATTCTGTTGTTCAAGGTACCAACTCTGTGGCATTTTACTATAACAGCCTTAGCAAACTAAACCAGTCAGCAAATGTAAATATATTCAAATTAAACAGTAATTCAAGCACATACTGTCATGTATTTGTGTCATATACTTATGGGTGAGACTATCACTTGGTGTGTACTTAGGAGAGCAGTTGGGTATACCAATAAAAAATTAATATATAGCAGGGCACACACCCTTAATCCCAGCACCAGGGAGGCAGAACTTTGTGAATTTGAGGCCAGACTGATTGACATAGTGAATTCTAGGCAAATTCTACAGCTAGAGCTATAGAGTGAAACCCTGTCTCAAAACAAATTGATATCTGCATCCCCTTGGATCAACAATTTTACCTCAAGCAGAATTTGTATGTGTAATACATTAAAATTTGCAAATTAAAAAACACCTAGGGTGTCCATTCAAAAGGATAATGAAGTATGAAAAAATTCCTAGGATGGAGAAAGTGGGCTCCTATAGAAAGGGAATTAAATATGTCTAAAATAATTAAACATGCCTAAAGACAGTTGTCTATGGATGTCTACAGGATGTCTATGACATAGTGTTAGGTTAAGAGTAGTGGTAGACAGGCTAAGGAGACAGCTCAGTGGGGATAGCGTTTGCTGTACAAACATGAAGACTTAAGTTTGTATTCCTAGTACCCACACAACAGCCCTGGCCATTGTGGTGCTTATAGTCCCAGCACCCAAAAATGGATACAAGAAGACGCTGGAGGCTCATTGGCCAGCCAGTCTGGACAACCAGGGAGCTCTAGGTTCATTGAGAAAGCCTGCTTCAAAAATATAGGATGCAAAGTGATCTAACAAGACACTTAGTGTCAACCTTTGGCCTTTACATGCACATACATGTCTCTATATCTATACGTACACACATAGACATGCTATATATGTATGCATACACACACCTATACACAGAGAGTAAAAGTAGTAGTGGAATAGTCAGACAGACTGGTTCCATTAACCTATAGTTACAATATCATTTTTGCTAGTTTAGGATGCAAAATAAGACCACATTTCCATGTTTTGGAAAGTTGAGTTAATTTTAATGAGCATTATGCAAAGACACTATGATGATTAACTTTGGTTGTCAGCTTGATGGTATTTATAACCACTATAGAAACAAACCCTTAGGCGTGTCTTTGAGGGATTTTCAAGATTATATCAATTGAGGAAGGAAGACCTACACTCAAAAGTAGATGTCACTATTCTATGGGAGAGGGGTCCCCAAATGAAAAAGGAGAAAAGGAACCAAAGATCAGTAGTCCTCTCTTTCTGCTTCCTCACTATGGATGCTATGTGACCAATCATTTCTTCCTTGCTGCCATGGCTTCTCCATTGTGGTGGACTGTGCCTGTCTAAAATTATCTATCATGTTTAATTGGTTACTCTATGAGGATGCTTTAAAGATTTGTTCTAAGATTCTCAAAGTTTGAGAATTTACTGGCAAAAATCCCAGAAGACTCATTGGTAGCACACATTCATGTAAAATGAAGTTGTAAACCAAGATCACCAGAAAATAAAGTCTCTTGTAGTAGCCACTTAACTAAATGGGATGAGCATTCTGGAAAACAGTTTCTACTACTTAAGCCTTGTCTCTTTGCAAACTGGATAACACTCAGAAGTCCAGCTAAGAATCTTAGCTTTAAGAGAAATAGGAACAAGTTTTTTTTTTTTTTTTTTTTTTTTGGGGGGGGGGGGGGAGATGGTGTCAGATATTGCCAATTTTGATTGATGATCAGGAGACCGTACATCTGCAACAGGAACATGTGAGGAAGTAAATATATCCTCTGGCTTCACTGGCAATATGGTAAATTTGACTGTGGCAAATGCCCATGTAAAATAATCTCAAAGTAAAGATCAATAAGTGATTTACTTTGCTTGAGGCAATCTGGCTTATAAGGAGTTTCTTAGTTTCAGAATTCAGACTTCTCAGTTCTTAAGTCTCCTAGAAAAGTTTAACTATCTATTGATTCATTCTTTCAGCAAATATTAAGAATCAAAAATTTGTGTCAACATGCTCAGTGAATCTCCACTGCTGTGAGCCAGGCCACTCTTGTCCTTGAGAGCAGCTGCTGCAGGCTCCAAGTTCCTGCTTAGGGGAAAGTACATCTGGCTCTTTTCACCTGCCCTGCTGAATATCCACAAGCCAACTACTGTTAACAGTCAATGCCTGAACAGGTGTCTAGACAGACATAAGTCCCACTTACTTTTCTGATCCCAACTCTTAGACTTAACCTTTTGTGGTCACTGTTGAGAGATTAACACTATTTCAGAGGCTGCTTAGTTCCCTACCCCTGGTAATGTTGACACTGATGCTTGAAGATCTGAGAGACACTGTGGCTTAGGCTTGGGTAAGGTTGTTCTTTTTTTTTTTTTTTTTCCAAGCAACATTCTTTTGATGTTTGATATTCTCTGGAAGTACTCAGCCCTACATGAAACTTGGCACTGAAGTGAGTAACTCCCAGATCATTTATGTTTGATTCATCAAACAGATTTTAGATCTGTAAACTTGTGAGCCTGAAGGAAAACTACCTTCAAAGCACATTTCAGGCTCCTCCAAATGTCAAAGGCCTTTTCTAAAATAATGCTAGGCCTTATCTAAGAGCTGCTGTTCGCAGGCTTTCCGCTCGCCAATAGATTGTTTTTACTTAAAAATACTTTGTTTTTTCCTAAACATCCTTTCTGTTAATCTTTCAATATGGATGTTTAAGTGATACAATCTTTAGAACCGTTTATCTGGTAATATTTAGGATAATTTTGTGATTGCTGCGAGAAGGGAGGGCTATCTTTTGTGTCAAAAGGCTCTATTCCTAGTAATATTGTGGAAGTCTTCTTTCCCTTTGCATATTTAACACAGCCTAAGCCAGAGAGGTTAACAACTTATAGAGGTGTTTGTATACAAACAGCATTGCTTCACTATCCACTGTTTGAGACCTCAGTGCTTTATAGTTAGTGGATGAACGGATGCCGTGTTATCAGCTATCTTGGCTAAGAACTGGTTTATAAAATCACAGTGCATAGTCTATATAACTCTTTTATCATGGACTTAGATGGTTTATAGAATTTACTTATATCACATAAAAAGGCAAGCATATTTATTGAAAACACAGGTGAAATATGTATCTAAATTTCCCAGTCCAAACGAATGCACTAAGTCTTGACTCTTGGAATGAATGAGATCATTAGGATAAAGTTAAACTTGATAGTCATTTAGTTGCTCTCAGCGATGTTAGTAGATAAGTGTGCTTGCATCACTAGAGAGATCTGACAGGAGATTATAATTGCTTAAAAATACTGAGGTGGTGAAAAACAGGCAAGAGAGTGCTGAGTTCAGGTATGCTGGGAGCTCTGTAGGTAGATGGTAAAAGCGAGAATAACATGTCTGCTGAACCTGCATGAATGGGCGCTGTTCCCAACATGACCATCTCATCCTCTGTCTGGGGCCACAGATTATTTATTTATTTATTTATTTATTTATTTATGAGACAGGGTTGTCTCACCATATAATTGTCCTAGGACTTGCTATGTAGACCAGGCTGGCCTTGAACTCTTAGAGATCTTCCTGTCATTGCCTCTGGAGTGCTGGTATGAAAAGCCATTTGCCGGGCTTTTTTATTTCCAAGGTTCCTTCCCTTTCTAGATGCAATTACACTTTAGGTGATGTTGTTTTGTTTGTTTGTTTGTTTTCTGCTTACTTGCTTCTTCCAGTTTGATGTCCTTGCCAACAAAAAACACAGGTTTCTGTTTTTTTAAGTTAGTTTTTGAATCTTCATAGCATTAATTAGAGAATTTGATTTGATTTAGAGCCTATTCAATGTGTGTGTAAAATATCTGCTTTCTTGATGGTGCTCTTTCCATGGTCCTGTGCTGGCCAGGCCTCTTCTCCAGTGTCAAAGCCTTCCCTCCTCTCCTTTTGTGGTTTGCACTTGCCTGTGGCACACACATTGCTGGGTATTTTCCCTTGGAGCCAGTCAAACAATTGACAGGGATCCTTTTAGGGAAAACAGATACCTGCTGAGCTACTGCAACAAAAGGAAAAGAAACTGAAAAGGCTTGCTTTCCTGACCCACAGACCACCTGACTGCTGTGACCAGACAAGAAAATAAATGACCTCCTCTGATCT
>JADRCD010222880.1:0-26686 GCA_019843815.1 Montemys delectorum
AGAGATGAGTCTGAGGTGTGCTACTTTACTTATATTGGAGGGCCTAGGAATTGGGGCCCTGTTGACTCCTGGTATCACAATATTATAACCAGCGACACAGGGGCACAGGTAGCAGGGGAGAAGGCAGAGACATCTCCTCTCCACTATACCCACAAGAAATGAGAGGCAGGGTCACTCAATGGTACCTGTTGGAAACCAGTCAGCCTGCAGTGTTTGTCCAGTAACTACTTGAAGGCAAAGGATGAGACCATTTGAGGACAGGGTCTTACGAAGAAGGCCACTCCCCACTAAAATCCTTAACCTTGGCTGAGTCAGTGGTCTACCTGCTATTGGAGCCATGGCCCACATTGTCATCCCTCCTCTTGAGTGATGACAGATTTTGCTCATCACACAGATGACCTGAGGAGTCAGGCATGAACATCCAGCTGTGGCTTTCTTCCACACACACAGTAAATGCCTGAGTCAAGATGCTTCGCTTGGAATCCCTGGCCTATCTCGATCCATCGCTGTGCCTTGGAAGGTGATATGAGCCTCTCAAGGCCTTAGCAGATACATCTGGAAACAAGGTTGTAGGATTTTATCCCTGGGAGGATGTTGTTAAGGAGCAATGAGATGATAAGTGCAGACGTGTTTGGAGCTGTCTGATACTTGTGTTCTAGAAAATGTGCAAATGAATGGTACGGATCCCCAGGTAAGGATATGAAGGACTCAGTGAGTGGGACTGGTCATCTCACCCAGTACCTCTGTTGCCTTGGAGATATTACTTAAGGCCGTTGCTTAATCCTCATGTAGTAATACTTGAGCATAAGGAAAGAGGGAAGATGTATTAAAACGTAGCTGGGAAGCATCAGTGTTAGATGCTCCTGAGTCAGAGTTCTCTGGGTCCTTTTTAGTGTCTACCTTTTACTGATGAGTCACAGAAGCTCATTCAATGGTCCTGCTGTCACGAACACCACCTGGTTCCATGGACCACCTGTTATGATTTATGTCATTCATTTAATCTGTGACTTCTCTATGACCGAGAGCCCCCCAGTGCCTGAGGTGCCAGGGCTGGAGCAAATCCTGTGCAGTGGCTTCTATGGCAAGTGTTCACACTGACATGAGCAGAGCAAGTCCAGGCTGAGTCCCTGCCTCTCTGCAAGCTAGCATGCCCTCATGTGGCCTGGCTCACCAGCATCCGAGCAGAGTGAAAAATCAGGGCCTCGGAAGATGCAACCAAATCTTAGCTGTAGGTAGGATCAGCATTCGCTAGGCCACTCAGTCTGCAATGAAAGCAAATTGGAACTACTTAATTCTGAAGAGCTGTTTATTGAGTTGTGATAATGTACTGGCTATATGTTAGATTACTCTGTAATTGAGGTTTCACTCAGTTGACAGCCCATCCTGTGCCTACCTGTTCCAGGCCACTGCTCATAAATGTTCTCATTCCCCCCACCTGTTCCTGAGCTTGCCCATGTCTTCCATTTTCGTGCTACTTTGCTTGGGTAAAGGACGTGGCTGTCCTAAACCAGAGTTACTCAGCTGCATCCTAATATCCACACATTGGTGATTTTTAAATGTGTTATCCAAGCCCGTTTAATATCTTACCAAGTACTCAGAACATTTCACTGTGGAGTTAGTGTCTCTAAAAGATGAGAGGTATGTGTGGATCATCGGGTGAGTCCAACTGGGGCATAATGGTTGAGTCAAGATTAGGGACTGCAGATAAGAACACACTTAAAATTCAATTTTGGACTTAGTCTCTGCTGCCTGTGGTGACTCTAGGTAAAGCTCACATTTACTCCTGGCCCCATTATCCTTATCTATATAATAGGATAAATATATTTATCTGATGGGTTCCATCTTAGTCAGTGTCCTATTGCTGTGAAGAGAAACCATGGCCAAGGCAACTGTTATAAAAGGAAGAATTTAATTGGGGCCGCCTTACAGTTTCCAGGATTTAGTCTATTACCATGACAAGGAAAGTGCTGGCTTGTAGGCAGATATGTTGGAGAAATACCTAAGAGTTCTACACCTGGATCTATAGGCAGCAAGAAGAGAAAGAACTTAGGCTTAGCTTGGGCTTTTGAAAACCTAAAATTCCACCTTCTGTGACACACTTTCCCTAACAAGGCCACACCTCTTGATCCTTTCAAATAGCACTACTTCCTTGAGACCAAGCATCAAAATTTATGAGCCCGTGAGTGCCATTCTCATTCCAACTACCACAGCTTCCTTGGCCAGAGAGACAATGCCATATGTATAGATCCTAGCACTAAGTAAGTACTCACAATCTTATGTCTGTTATTGTCAACAATTTTATTTTTTGACATTTTTAGGGGACATTACTCAAAGTCTCTGTCCATTGTTCCTTGTCCTGGCTTAAGGGATACTGTTCCAGATTGTGGAGATTTAACTTTAAATTATATTTAGGACTCACTCTTCTGAAAGAGAGAGGATCAAAGTCATCTGATCCAGCTTGTGGGTTGATGTCAGATGCAGAACTCCTTTACTTAGACTGTTCAGTATCAGCTTATTTATTTTGTTTTCTTCTTTAAATATTGTTTTTCATGCTTAAAAGCTTTTGGAAGATGTGTAAAGATTCTCCACATCTGAAACTAATCATCCTGTATCCTGGGTTGGTGGTAGAGGGCTCTATGTTCTAAGCATGCCTTCTCTGCAGCTGACCACTCTCTTATGCTAGTCTTTTTTGCTCACTTACTACTGAGTCTGTGTCTTAGTCAATGTTTTATTGCTATGAAAAGACACCATGTCGATGGCAACTCTTAAGCAGAAAAGCATTTAATTGGGGCCTTCTTATAGTTTCAGAGATTAGATCATTGTCATCATGATGGGGAGCATGGTAGCATGCAAGTGGTCATGGTGTTGGAGAAGTAGCTGAGAATTCTACAACCACATCTACAGGCAACAGGAAGAAAGGCATTAGACCTAGGTTAGGCTTTGGAAACTTTAAAGCTCAGCCCCAGTGACACACTTCCTCCAACAAGGCCACACCCCCTAATCCTTTCAAATAGTTCCACACTCTAGTGATTAAGCATTGAAACATATGAGCCTATTTGGAGACCATACTGGTTGAAACCAATCTGTACACACTTGAGTTCATAGACATATTTGGAAATCTGGAATGGCTGAAGCTGTTGACTCCTTCTTATCTTCTTTTTAGTTACTATTTATTAAGTCAAGAATGTGTCAGATGCTATGATAAGCTTGTGGTGTGGCTAGAGGACACATGCAAACTTACAGCACATACCATGAAGTTAATATTGGGCACCTGCTACCTGAGCTTAAACATCCTAACAATAACCCTCTGAAACAGGCTGTTAATAACCCCCTTCTACAAATGAAGGAACAGAGATGGATATTTCTCAAGCTCATACAGCTTTCAAGTAGCAAATGTAAGCCTGCCTATCTCTCCCTTCCGTTTTTACATTTTCTACAAAATCCAGAATGGTAGGTCCTGTAACACAATGTGAAGTGAGCAATGCAGTCCTGAAAAGGGTGGGAGGGAGGCTCTGAGTCATCCCACAAATCATGGATCCTGTGGCCTTGGCAAGTATGTGGACAGAGAGAAGCTGGGTCATTTTTGAAACATGACAAGCAAGAATCAAATAAAGAGATATGCAATGGTGACATGTTTGTGGGTGACAAGTAGCAATGAAGGTTTTTTGCATCAGCATAAGAGCTAGAGCTTTATTCTAAAGAAGTCATGGGGCTCCAGGGCACTCGCATGTATAGTTTACAGACAGTATACCACCATGAAGCCACATCTCTGCATTTATTCTGCATCCATCCATGGACCTGCCTGTGCATAGTGGCTAGCTTTTTCAGCTAGGTATACTCAGGGCATAGCCCGTGTTTGGGAAATGAATGAGACAGTACAAGGAGTTGGTATGTCTAGAGTAAGATTAGGGACCTGTAGGTGAATTCAAGAGACCATTGATTTAGCATTTGAACAAAGAAATGCCAGCCAATAAAGGGGGCATTGACTACTTTAGACAACTAGGTCTCCATTTTCATGGAGAAAGTATGAGTTTTAATGTTAAGACCCTGGACTGCTAGGAAGCTGGAGCATTGGTATTCTTCCCAAGTCATAACTGAGAATGAGATATAAGAGAGGATAAGTTGGCCGGACACATGGAAATAGAAAGGTCTGAGATATGAGAGTGGGACACAGACCTTCTCCAGGGACTCCACAGTGTGTGTAGCCTTCTGAAACATCCAAAGCTGGTGGTGGTTGGTTCCTCGGTGAGAGCAACTATAGAGAACAAGTGCATGCTAGAAGAGGTAATGCCACATGCTTCCATGGGTGCGTTTCTTGGAGCCACTGAAGCACTACAAAACTTCTAATTAGACATTTTTAATTAGACATTTTTTCCTGTGGCAGTAGTCAGAGGCAACAACAACAGCAGTAAAAGTATCTAGGGTCTAGTGACCCAGAGGCCAGGCTTGGGGTTCAAGAACTTGGGCTGGGGCCTGGCTTCATTCCTATGTGAATCCATTTTCCGAAGTCAGTGTAGAAACCACCACTCTCTACCACCTCTGTTCTTCCATGTACTAGAGCAGATTGGCAAGCTTCTTGCATAGGGCATGCTGCTGACTATCCTCAGCTTCTTGGGGGCACTAAGACTCTGTTGTAACTCTTGGCTCCCACTACTGCCATAGTAAAAGCAACTACAGGAAATATGCAGATGAAAATAAACATGCCTGTGAGTCCCAAAACTTTATGTCTAGAGACAGGAAGAGGGCTGGATTTGTCTTGCCCCATTCTGTTCAGCTGGATGATTATTCCAGCTGCCTTCTTGCTTGAATCTTGCCCAACTGAGGTCTGCTTTTCCTGCAGTACCCTGAGTGATAATTTGAAAGCAAATTTTACATCCTTGTATTTCCTCATAAAGCCTTCAGAGTTGGGGAGATGACTCACTCATTAAAGTACTTGTCATGCAAGCTGCAGGGAACCAAGTTCACCTCCCCCAATGACATATATAAAGGCCTGCAATGATGACATGTGTCTATAATCCCTGAATTGGAAGACAGACAGGAGGATCCCTGGTGCTCATTGGTCAGACAGCCTACCTGAATTAGTGATTTCCAGGTTGAATGAGAAGACCTTGTTTCAGAAAATAAGATTGAGCTTGATGGAGGAAGATACAAGTTGTTGATCAACTGCATGTGTGTACACACACACACACACACACACACACACACACACACACAGAGTGCATGTCAAACACTTCACCTTCAGCAGTTTATATCACACTCAGAACACAGTTTACACTCTTCACCATGGCCTTTAGGTCTAACTTCTGTCTCTTTGTTTTCTGATCCCCAGTTGCACACTAATCTTCTTACCCCTTCTTTAAGTACACTGAAAGATAACAAGCTAGTTCTGACCTCAGGACCTTTGCACTTGCTTTTCTCTTTGCCAGAAGTATTTTTTCTTTCTGGTAATTAGATAACTCCCTTGTTTTGTTCACACTGACCTCTGCCCTGAAAGCAACCTCTCAGAGAAGCCTCTGACTGCCTTCTCTAATAGAGCACTCACCCCTGTTTCAGCTCTACCTTCTGAAGCTTTAACCCTTTATGCTATACTTTGGCTTCCTTTTGCATGTGAGAGTCATCGCAAAGTAAAATATCTAAGATATTTAACATGTCAAAAGAAAAAAGAAACTTTGTCTCAAAATCTTTTGCTTAGGACTTTTTGGTGGAGTATTGAAGAGTATTGAAAGGCAATGGTGTAGGAATCATATGGCAAAACAAACTTGCCAAGATCTAGCTTCACTCAGGTTGGAGAGGAGCTCTTAGAAAAGCATATCTGGGAGCTGAAAAAAAAAAATTGAAGTCGAATCATGGGTTATAAGCTAATGGCCTATGTTATGCTCAAGATAGCTTTCCAGAAGGCTCTCTCTGGAGACAGCTCTTTCTTGTAATTCCAAAAGCTCTCTCTGGATAGCTCATCTTTTACAGATCAAAATTGGAGTCTATTATTTACATATCAATTTAGTCATTACCCCAGGTTCCCTTTAATTATCCTATGAATTAGTATCACAGGACCCCAGCCTCTTTATTCTTAGAAAGAGACAGCGAGCACATTTGTTTTTTAACTTTGTAATTGAATTCAGAGATCTGTCTGAACAGACAATAAACTATCTGGGTGGGATTCTGTCCTGAGATTACCATTTCTACCATACCTGGGCCCAACCTAGCTATGTACCAGACTGACCTTGAACTCAGGAATCTGCCTGCTTTTGTATCTACCTGCCTTTGTGTTTTTCTAACAAGCTGGCTCACAGTGCAGCTGCCACTGTTCTTTTAGATCTACAAAGCTTCTCATTCTAGTCCTATTACTTCCTTATATTTTGCATAGTTGAAAAACTGTATATTCTTGAACTCATGTTTTCAGAATTTTTTCCCACAGCCTTAAGGGATGACTTGAAGGTCTCAGTATTTACCATTTTGCTGACGAACATAGACACATCCTCACCTCCTGGATTCTTGCTGTCTCTGATTATCATGGAGTCATTAACCTTGGCAGGTAGAATATTTCTCACAGGAAAAACATGAAGTTACACACCACACACACACACACACACACACACGCACACACACACACACACACACACACACACACACACACACACACACACGATTTATGTGTACATCAACCATCAATACCAGTGGAGGCTCATGCCCTGCTGGCTCTGTTCTAGGGGCAGTAACCATGTCACACTATCCCTTCCACATGGTCAAGCAGGACTCAGCACAAATTGTTCACTTAGTGGCCAGGAAGCAAAAGCAGAAGAGATTAAGGTCCTGTAGTTCCCTGGCCAGGAAACCCTAAATGGCCTTATAGCCTGTTTTAGTTACTTTTATATAACAATGGCCAAAGGTTCAATCAAAGAACTAAAGGAAGTATTTATCTGAGCTAACATTTTCAGAAACCTTAATTCCCTAATTTCATGACCCTATGTCCTTGAGCAAAATGTTGTAGAAGTGGCAGAGCATATGGCTAAGGGAATCCTTCATGATAGACAAGAATCAAAGAGAGGCTATAGGAAGTGGCCAGAGAGAGATAAGAATCTCAAGGTCATGCTTACCTTTACCTACATACTCCAAAGGCCCAACCTTATTTTCCACCACTTCTTAATGTATGATACCATTGTATTATGAATCCATCAAAAGTTTAATCCATTTAGTAGGTCACAGATTTCTGATCTAATTGTATTTGAACTGGGGTTCTGGCTGTAGATAAATCCAGAAGAGGGCCTTACTTATCTCCTAGGCATTTTAGTTTCAGATCAACATGACAGTAGTAACCATTACAGACTGGTTTCCTAGTCGGCCTCCTCATCTTAACAGTCTCACCTCCTTCCAATGGATCCATCCTATGGACCACATTGGCTTCTAGGGGGAGGACATTGGCATTTAACACTAGGAATGGAGTTGTATGCTGTTCATATCTTCTGACAGAGCACAGGTCCCTGAAGTGAGAAGTTTTGTGAGCCCAATTTTCTGCTGGTTCTACCATACTGAGACAGTACCTGGCACATGGGGGCACCCAAGCATCTCACCACAAAATGTTCCAAATCACCATCTACAAGCCTGCAGCTCTACTAGGGGCCCTTCACCATCCCTTCTTTATATTATTTTTTATTAAAGTTTTATCCTATTTTTGATTGACACATGAGAACTGCACATTATATATGGAGCACAGTGAGATGCCTGAGTGTCTGAGTATATTCACCTTGAGGGGGTTCTTATTACCTTAATTGATAAGAGATGTTTCCTTCCTTTGGAGGCTCTCCTTGTTTGAACTCCATTTTCTATCTACCCCCCGAGGAAGTTGTATCTCTTTTGCAGCTACCTTGCTTCTCTGTCTCTTTTCCTTTAAGCTTGTATTCCCTCCAGTGGAACCTGCAAGCTTTGTAATGTGCTGTGTTTTCCTTATGGTTCTCCTTTGAACTACACTGGCTGTGATTTAGAGCTTGAGTCCACCTCCTCCAGTCATGCTAATTATATAGCCTCTCTATAGCCAGTAGATTGTCAGTTTTTAATGAAAAACATTCTGGGCCTTCTTTAGTCCCTTTTAAGGGGAGACTCTTGTGTCCTGATGAGTCCTACCTATTTCCTCAGGAGTGCTTCATGTACAAGCATGTGTATCCAATCTGAGTGAGTCCTGAAAGTTGGACATCTTTTCACATCCTAGCCTCCCACTTCTCGCCAGTTTTCTATATGATAGTCTTCTCAGGTTCCCAACCCATCCTTGCTTTGATTGATGCTTACATGATCCCTTACCATAGTTGTCATTAACAAGAATGTACAGATAAGAAGTCTGAGGTCTTGGTTTCATGTTATGATCTAACTCTGTATTGGCTATATTAAGAATTTAATTCCATGATTCGCTAAACGTAAAATGGAATAGAAGGCTAGCTTTCTTAGATTGGAAAGAATGGTTACATATGTAGAAAGTCTAGGCAAACACAGTTTTGTATATATGCCTGTCTGTCTGACTGTGTGTCTCTGTGATGTTTATCTTTGTCAGTTACATCATCTCCACATTTCCCAGCTGCCCCACCTCAGCCTCTCACTCTCTCGCTCTTGATAACATCTCCATTAGCTTTTCATAGGAAGAGAGAAATGGCAGATGGAAAAAGAGTGAAAAACTCAACTTGAACATATGTGTGTGTGGGAAGCTAACTGGGAGATATCTATGTATATTGTACTCTATACAGGCACAGAGACCAGCTTATTTTAAAGAAGCGAAAATGTGGATAAATAAAACCTGACAAGTATTGGTTCCCTTGAATTATTTTGACTACTTCATCAGCTGCATGCTGATGTGTTGAATTAACAGTTTTAACGCATTTGGAAATTAAATCAGATGGCAATTGCATTAAATCCTCATCCACTTGGAACATTACCCTCCCGTGCTCAAATGGAAGAATGATAGGGGCCAGGGAATGAGCTGCAGAAACTGCCCTTGGCTGGCGTTTGTGGACCATAGAATGTGCACTAGCCACTTTGCTGGCTATCTGCGAGTGAGAGTTTACTTAACCTTCACTGTAGTCTTGCATTGCACTGAAGATGCTGAGTCCCTGTGAGTCAGTCTCATGAATCACAACATCTAGGTGTGCCCACTTTCTTATGTAAAGGAGATTATTTTTTTTTTACTATGCCGACTACTAATCTTCCATAATATCTTCTCTTCCAGACTTAGATAGAATATTGTTAAAAAGCAAAGTTTTAGGCTCCACTAGGCTCAGTCAAGTCACATGCTCTAGCTTTGGAAGGATGCTGTGGCCATCTCCTCGGTCCCCTCACTGTAGCCTAATCGTTTCTGAGATTTGGAGTGTCTCCCTTTACCACTGTTCCTTAACCGAAGTTTATTCCTTCTGCCCATAGTGAATACATACATAGTGATATCACAGACAGATTGAATTTCCAGGGACAGGGGAGTCCTGGTGTCTATGAGTGGAATTAATATATACTGTCAGACATCTATCTATCTTACAGTACACTGCATAACTCTGCTGGAAAGAATGGTCCAGCCCCATAGAACTAAGAGACAGTCGGGAAATGTTGGCCAGGACCAACTCCATGGGGAGATTTCTTTGTCCCCCATATCTTAGTGTTGAATTTAGTCCTGTGGCCTCTGGTCAGAAGTGGTATACAATGTGGGAAAAGGACAGTGGGGCTGGCTACATATAAGGAAGGGATTCATCTTACTTGAGCCCAAGTCTTTCTATTTACTCTGATTTGAGATGTTAGCTTTCACTTTCTCATTTTCCTACGAAATACCCATGAAGACATATGAAGGAAAATGCAGACTAACTCTCCAGGGATGAGATCTATGGAAAATTCCTAGTATGCCTCAAACTAATACAGATGGCTAGATGACCATCATTTGAGTCTGTAACATAGCTCCTTGAAACAGTATTCCACCTAAGTCTGGAAGAGATCAAGGAGATCAGTCTCTATGATCAAGGACTACATTTCCCAGAATGCCTCACTCTCTTTAGGGCCCTGCATATCAAAGAAGCATACATTTAAGAGCTGCATGTCTTCTCATGCTCAATCAGTTTAAAAGCAGGATCACTGGTTTTCACCTTTACTCTTGAGACTTTGTATGGGTGATGATAAGCCCAAGCTTCCAAGAGATGATGGAGTGAAGTACTCAAGAAGTGTAGGTCCATGAATCACTTTCTGAAGAAGTGTCTGCTAAGCAGGGCTATTATTTAATCAGTAAAAACTAGTGTGTGTGTGTGTGTGTGTGTGTGTGTGTGTTTGTGTGTGTGTATATGTGTATTCAGCTATAATGCTTTAGGGCTTATATGTTACAGTAGCTAACAGTATCCTAACTAATACAAGTTGGATCAAGAAAAGTCATTAATGATGCCCCTAGGCTTAACCTCTTTAACCAAATATTTCTAGCTTGTTCAGAAACAGATGGTAAGATGCATCTTCCCCTAGCCACTTGACACCGGGCTCTAAAGTTCAAGCTATATACAACTCCAAAGCTGAACAAAAAAAATTTTTTTTTGGCAGGAGGACATTGAATTTTTAATTGCTTTAATGCATCCAGTGTTTATTAATGATTCCATTCTCTCACTGTAGGCTAATTCACTCCTGAAACTTGCAGTGTCTCCCTTGACCATTGCTCCTTAACTGAGGTTGGTTTCTTCTGTGGACATGTAGTGTTCTCACAGGCAGATTTGGTTTTTGTACGTGGGAAAGGGTAGCCTACAAATTCTAGGACATGAAGACAAATGCTACATCTTTATATGAGTGACAGGGGCTAGGAAAAGCCTTGGCTATCATCCATGAAGCTCAGGAGCCATAGGGTTTAGGTAGAGATTGACCTGATGAGATATGTTGTTAGTTCCGTCAGAAGGATGGGCCTTGCACTAAAATTCCAAGACCTGATGGGTTATGCGTGAGGCAGGACCTGGCACATTAGTTTGGATACCCAGCTGATCATGTGAGCTGTCCTTGTGCCCAAAGTCAAACAATATTCCCATTCTTCAGCCCAGGGTGGCTAGCCTACTAGTGGATCCCAGTGACTCCATGGGGTGTCTAATGGTGGGGAGAGGAACTAGAGTCAAACACTTTGCACTTCTTATTACCAATCACTTAGCAACGATCCCCATGACAAAACTGGCAACATGTCGACATGTCAGCAAAACAAAACTGGAGCAATCAGTAGGAGGCACTTGCCACAAAGCAAGCATCCTGACAACTCGGGTGACCTTGATGGCTCACCCAGTTATCAAAGAGGTTCCTTGTACTAGTGTGACATTATTATGAAAACCCACACTCTGTTTCCTGCCCAAGATATGCTCATTCTCATCCAGGGAGCTCTGAACCTGTGCTTGGAGGAGGGTTATCTGAGAAGAAATGCAACTCTCATCTTGTGGTCAAGTGGGCTTGGATGACAGTTTCTCAGGTCCTCAGTTTCCCTGTTTGAGGAGTTGGATGAAAATTGTGTGCTTCACTTATTCTTTGTCTCTCTTGAAGAAGAGAATGTCTTCCTAAAAACAGGACAAGAAACAAAGGACACAGCTCGGGAATTGCAGGAATGATATAAAATTCATGCTGCTTTGCCACCTGCGTAGGTGGATTTCTTTGCTTCCTTATTTCTTCTTCTTCTTCTCTCCCCTCTCCCCAAGTCTTGTGATTTTTTCCCCCTATTTTATTCTTTCCTAAGCCTGGTAAGAAAGGAAGCTAGGATTTGGCTCCCTCTCTTTTTACAGTGAAATGTGCTTGTGCCCAGCCTTTCATTATTAATCAGAGTAGCATGCCTGTTGCTTCAATGTGTATCCAGGGGCAGATGTGACTCGCTTTCTACCCAATAACTGGATTGTGTTTCTTTCTGATGGAATGCAGCATGGTGTCAGGGAGCAGGCAGTTGATGGCAGAGCGACTGATCATTTGTTCTCAGCAAGGGAGAGCTTCCTGCTCAAGACAAGCAGCAGCAGAATGAAGTCTATACTTTGCTCTTCTGATCTTGTATACACATGAGCACAGACCTGCCAGGCCTGGGAGACAGGACTGTAGCTTTCTATGTCTTGCAAGATGGAGGCTACTCTTTGGTAGCCAGATGGGCCATTTCTGTCTTTGTTCTATCTCTAACATCTTACTGTTTGGTTAATGTCTGGGAGTGCCTCAGCCTCAGTTTCTCTATCTGTAAAGAGAAGAATGATATGATCTCAACTTTCCTGAAGTAGTATGGGAACCACTTTTTACTAGTTAAGGAAGTTCAGAGACTCCTCTGGCAGCATCCTCTGTTCAGTGTGCCATTGGTTTTTTTTTTTTTCCTTTTGCATAGGCAAGCAGGTCTTTGCAGACCCCTGTCTGTATTTAGGTAGGGCCACAGCAATGTAAGGTGATGTGCAATACTTCCCTCTTAAACCAAGTATCTGAAAGGTCCTTCATTCATGACCTTCTTTTCCTCACCTCTTCTGTAGGCAAGCCATATAGACAGAAGTTGGGATGCTGAGTTCTGCCTAAGCTGACCATCACAGCTCTCTGTGGTACAACTACAATGAACTTGACAGTGTGAATGAGCAACAGCTGGACCAAACATGGCTCATCTGATTCCCAAGGATAATGCAGACGGGACTATCACAGGGATGGCTTTGACCCTTGCCCCAGCCTTGTGTATCTCAGTGTTTGAGTAACCTCTTCTAGTCTCCTGTACAGTAGATAGATATCTGTGGCATCTGGAAAGAGCTACTATCTCTGCCTACCATGCTGTGGGAACCTAACAGTGAATCTGCATTGGGGGAGGGGGAGGTTAGCAGGGGCTTCGCTTCTGTCCTTTGCTGTTAGTGACCTTTCTCATTCCTGTGACAGTGTACCTGACAAATAAGTATAGGGGGGAGAGGTTTGTTTTGCCTTGTTGTTGACAGTTCATCACAAAGGAGGAAGGTATAGTGGCTCAAGTGACTCGGTCCATGGTGACATGAGCTTGTGTGCCCCTCACATCCATAGCGGCAGATACAAAGCAGAAGCAAAGAACTCAGGTTGGAAGCAAGGCCGCTCTAGACACAAGGCTTGTCTTCTGGGCCCCGCACACTGCACCCTGGTAGCCAATTTCTCCTAGCAAGGCCCCACCTTCTAAAGATTGTACAATAGTCCAATACAGCTGTGGCAGATGGGGATGAACTGTTCAAAAGGGAGCTTGTAGGAGACATTTCACACTCACGCCCTAACACTTGGCCTAGAGGCTGGCTGCCGGGATGGCTGTTCATTCTCTCTGGGGTCACCTCCCTTGAACACATTTGCACTCATCTCTAAGATTTTCTTCTGTGAATCTCCTTCCTCTGAACCAATCACCCACTTTTGTCTCTCACCTGATTTTTTTCCCTTCTGCTCAACTAATATTGCTTGTTATATGACCCGCTGTACTTATAGGCCTGTTCTCCCGAGTATCATCACATCTTACTGCTGAGTCCTGGTCTCTGCTGACATTATTCCCTAACTTTTGCAATAAGCAGAGATGGTATAAAATGCAGGTCCTTCCCTTTCATCCCTTGGGTCTCTACAGGTTCTGCCTTCATGGTCTCAGCCCCGGCCGCCACTTTTCCCCCTTCCTCATTCTGACATAACTGGACACTTCTGACTGACTCTAGTTCCTTTATTTCACTGATGATCTGCCCCACTGTCTCTGGAAAGCACGGAGTCTACCCTGTGCTTACACTAATGGCTGCCCTTGTTCATAGTGGCCTGTGCAGGGAGCTCCTGTCCCAAAGTTAATCTACAACTGGAGAGTCCACCAGAAGTTCTTCTGGTTGTTAAGGGTGGGAAAAAAAATTAGCTTTCTTTTATATTTTAGTATATTTTGGGAAGCTCTATTCCTGTGGTCTCTTCTTTCTTTCATCTCTATTCTTGGCGATCTCAATTAGCTCTCTCGCCTTATACTTCCTTTCTTTGTTCCACCATCACATTTGGAACTCAGCTCCATTTCCTTCTGTCTTTCTTTCTCCAAAACACACACACACACACACACACACACACACACACACACACACACACACACACACACACACACACACTTTTGTATTGTACCAAACTTTCAAATAGTTAAGACAATGAGAGAAATGTACAGCAGAGAAATATCAAGGGCATGAATAGTTAACAGAGTCCTTGCTTTGAGAGGTGCCTTGGGCACTAGCCACTGCCTGAGTTTGCTTTCCATTGCCGTGGTGAAACAGAGTTGCCAAAGGCAGCTTGGGAAGGAACAGGTGTATTTGTCTTACAGTCCATCATGGAAGGAAATTAGTTCCAGAACTCAAGGCAGGAACCTGGAGGCAGGAACTGGAGCAGAGGTCATGGAGGAACATGGAGGCTTGTTCCTCAAGGCTTGCTCAGCCAGGACCACCACTAGGGTGGCATCACCCACAATGAGTTGTGCTCTCCCACATCATTCACTAATTAAGAAAATGGACCAGAGGCTTTGCCCACAGTCCCCATCTGGTAGGGGCATTTTCTCAATTGAGGTTTCCTCTTCCCAAATGACTCTAGTTTGTGTCAAGGTGACATAAAACTATGCAACATATGCACCCCAGCAGCAAGAGCTAGGTGGCCATGCAGGCCTCCTGCTGTGCTTCTGTGGCTCCCTCCCTCTCCCTCTTTCCTCAGAGGCTCTCAGGCAGAGCAGTCTGGCAGCAGAGAATTGCCTTGGGCCCTGTTTGCACAGCTCATTTGTGCCAGCCTCACTTGCCAGTTCCTCCCTCTGGCTTTGGATGAATTCCCTCTGGCAGAGGCACGGCTCTCCCCTGCCTCTTCTTTGCATCTCAGAAACAGAGCCCAATCTCATTGCCAGGATGAGTCCACCCAAGCCTCCGTCCCTCATGCCTCCTGGATTTGCCCAACTCTGCCCACACTCTCATTTCTATCCTGCCAAAGTAACATTGCTGGGTCTAGAATGCTTGAGCATGGTGGTAGGATGGGAAACCACCCTGTCTGCATCTCCAGTATGAGAGACGACATCCCAAGTCTAACTGGATGGAAACACAGAGGTTGTGGTATAGACCACTAGCCTACCTGAGCAATGGTGTTTCTTCTCAGATAGAGTCACTTTCCAGATGGAGTTGCCTCCAAATTTCATTTCCAGGCTCCAGAGCTAGACCTGGGACTTCCTCTTCTTTCTCCATTTATGGCTCTTCTCCTCATTGATGTGCCCCGCCTATGTGCTCATAAGGCAAGACAGAGTTGGGACAGCTCAGTATCTATACTTTCTACTTATTGACCTCAAAGCTAAGAAAGCCTATATCTGTTCATGTCAGAATCTCAGTCTTAGCAGAAGTTCTTGCCCATCATGCCTGGGATGAGCAGCTCAGATTAGCACAGCCATTCTGCCCTGTTGGCCAGGGTTTTGTAGCCAATTCTGTGCTAGGAGTTGAAGGATTCAGGTTGTCTAAGAAGATATAAATGGGATACAGGAGCTCTTTCTCTGCAGAAAGGATCAGAAAAACAGGAGGGGGAGCTTTAGGAGGCTGTAGCGGCTGCGGCGATATTGCAGAGGCTTCCCCTGGGAAGAGACAACCATGGGAAAAAAATGAGAACAGATAGGTAGTTGGGAATTTTTGTGAGTTTTGTTCCCTGTACTCAGAATTAAATACCTTTGGAAGTAATCTGTTACATTTCTGCTGTAGCAAGTTTCACAAAATTGACTCTTGTGGTAGGCCATTTTCGAACTGAATATGTTTAGATATTTTTATTTTTACTTTTTCATTTATTTATTTATTTATTTATTTATTTATTGATGTGGGGTGTATGTGTGTGTGTGTGTGTGTGTGTGTGTGTGTGTGTGTGTGTGTGTATTTTCACGAGCATGTAGGCTTAGTGGAAAATCTCCTTTTCTGACTGAATCATTCCACTGCCCTCACACTGGATGTGTTTAGAACTAAGTTTTACATTCCTGTCCACCTCTAAGAGCCTTAGTCCCAGTCTCTTCTGGTTTATGCCAGGATAGAGGAAAATGACTTACAGAAATAAAGAGCTTTTCACTCTCCAGAGCATGTGGCTTGTAGACAAGGACTGTTTACATACAATCTGTGACCTAAAAGCAAGCTATGGGATGTCTCCTAATTATATCCAAACTGTGTCCCCTAGTATTTGTGTTGGGGCCCATCCCTGTCATTTTGCAACCCCCTCATCACATCTGCAAGGTGACTGCCATGAGACTGTCATCTTCGGTTAGTCACAAGAAATGATTGAGATGTCATGGCCACAATAATAGCTGTCAGCTTGCTATTGTCTGGCCTCACCCCACTTGTGGGGCTTATTGAATCTGAGCACACCTGCTGACAACTTCATTTATGACCTCTAGGATGCATATGCACATCCAATGTATGTATGTATTAGTTTTTCTCTGCCTCTCTGTGGCTTTCTCCTGGCTGGTATCTCTGAGTTACCAAGCATGGGGCTGGTGTTATGGGCAATCTTTCTTGGCATGTGGGCCAATTGATTTCATTCCCATCTCTAGCACCATAGACTTCTCTCTGTGTGTTTCCGTGTGCAGATGTCCCTCTGCTTGCAATGAATGTAGTCATTGAATTGGGTCCCTTCTGTCTCCTTAGCTGCATGCCTTCTACAGAGACTACTTCCAAATAAGGCCTTGTTCATAGAGACCCCAGGGATTAGAATTCAAACATCTCTTCTTGGGGGCACAATTCAACTCCTGGCACATATATGTTTTATTGATTTAAAATCCCTCTCCCAGATGCTCCTGAATTATTCTTGTGTGCCTTTGCATCTGTAGAATATAGACACCTTTTCATAATATGAAATGCCAGTGTATGCCTTCCCAGGTGTGTGCAGAGGCCACAGACCATCTTGGAGGTGTGAACAGTCACCAGTGTAATTGCTTGTGCCTGGAGACTAGTTCTTTACTTTATTTCCCTCCCACTCATAGATCTTGTCCTCTTTCAGCTCTATTGGATTCTGTCTGTGTCTTGCTGTGAGGCAGAGCCTGGCCCTTTTTCATAGTGACCCCCACAACAGGCAGACCATCAATGATTGGGCCTTGTGTCTCTCCAGCTATAGTTCTCAGGAACCTTTCCCAGGGGCTCCCTTTCACAGCCAGGCTGGCTTTAGTCCTCCTCCTTGCCACTGCTAGATAGTAACATTGCTTCCCACAGGACCTAGCTTTGGGCTACTTCTTGGCTTTTTGAGTCTGCCTAGTCCACTCTTGTCATCCAAGGTGATCTCTGTAATCTGCACATTGTGTTGCTAATGTAGCAAGTTCCTTAAGTTATGAGTTCAACAAGGAGAGGTGTTGGTTCTGTGTTTCCTCATTATCTGTCCCTTGAGCTGGATAGACTGAGAATACTTGGGATAAATGCTGTATAAAGGCAAGACTTGGGGACTAGAGATACTGCTCAGTCACTGAAATGCTTGCCACACAAGCATGTGGATCTGCGTTCAAGCCTTATTACCCATGAATAAGGTGGGTAGCGTAGTGTGTGCCTATAAACCTGGCACTGGAGAGGCAGAGGCAGGAGGGTCCTCGGAGCTTGCTAGCCAGCTGAATCCGTTATCTTCAGCATCAGAGAGATTCCCTGCTTCAAAAATTAAAGTGAAGGGAGATTGACAGGGACACCTGATGTCAAGCTCTGTCATCTACCTGAATATGCACTCACATGCACACATATCTATATCTATATACATATGCACACAGACACTCACACATATACCTACAAAAGTAAAAGCAAGATGGTTGTGCGCCACTGGCTGTATTTAGGAGAAGGCAGGCAAAGCTTGCCATAGAGCTTTTCTTCCAGACCTATACATAATCTACCCCAGCTAAAAGCCAGCCGCGGAAATTACAGCCAGCCTCCAAGGTTTTGTTCTAAAAGTCCTTCCCTGCCATAGTTCAACACAGGCATTTTGCATCCAGAGAGGACTTCCATTTGGCAGCTGTCCCCACCATTACAAACTATATGTGCACCCAGATCTCCAGCCATCTGCCAGAAACCGCTGCTAGGCTCTGATTTCTGTTAAAGTTCAGGCTACATCCAGTTTGTCTCTTCTTCTGCAAGATGTCTATATCTAGAGAGAACACTATTGATGGATGCTCTATTAAAATGAAATGGTTCTTCCATGTGTGAGACTTGGCCTGAATGCTCTGAATAACTCACAGTTTCGATGCCCACTTTCTCATGGGGAAACCACAGAGCCATGGTTAAGGAAACACAGTTAAAGCTGTAGAAGTTGGTGAGATGAGTGGCCTTACTATCTAGAGGGAGTGCACAGCACACTCATAGCCACTTGGATGGGGCTAGCCCCCACAGCTGCCGGGATATGTCTAGGGCTGGGCTGGCTTCCACCCATTCCCTTGGGGACAGTAGCACCAAGAGCTGCAGCTACTGCAGTCACTGAATCCCAGGAGACTTCTGTTCTAATTGGTTTTTTCAAGGGGGGTGGTTGGAGGTTCCGGGGGGGGGGTGGGGGGGGAGGGACATATAGTGTTTGTAGCAACTGCTAATGACAGGGCTACTGAAAAAAGACTGTCTATTTTTGGAGTGAGTCTTCAGCCTAAAAGAAATAAAAATAAACATGCAGATTTATTTTATTTATTTATTTATTTATTTTAGAAAAAATATGTTGAAATAAATCAGTTCTACCTCAAAATATTCTCCCTCCTGGTAATGATGGAATGGGGGAGTGGGGATTTATCTGGGGTTCAAGGTCAAGATATTTGTGGTTAAGTCCTATAGACTGGTATTTCCAAGGGATGGCACTTCTATAGATCTTGAGGGAAGCTTGGATGGGACCAGGCATGGCCTAAGCCTTTTCCTTCCTGTAATCTAATTGGCTTCATGGGCTCTAGAGTCAGCTTTGTCCAGCCAAAATGCCTGTGTTTTCCTGGGGATAGTTCTCAAGATCATTCCTTAAATTTGTGCCCCAGTGCTTAGCTCTTTCCGAGTCACAGTAATCCTTAGCAATAATGTTACTGATGATGACAACCATCGTAAGATTGGGTAAGACCCAACAGTTGCTGAGACATCATTGCCTGCCCAGTCTTTGCTGCGTACAGGGGAGCACTCATGTTTTGATTCTGCAGAAGTTTTCTCCTTTGATGCCACCCAGAGGCAGAGACCATATCTTATTTGATTTTGACAAAGTCCAGATGGCTTGGACCTTGGACTCATGACTTCTCAGTGGCAGAAGGTTCCCAGAAACACTTTCAGTTGCTGTCAGATGTTTCGGCTCCCTGCCTCACCTACTGTGCATCCCTAGAAGAAACAAGTGTTAGCTGATCCTTCAGCCCAGTTCCTGGAAGGGGCAGATGGAAAAGCTTTTAAACCAATCTGGACTCAACCTTGGCTATGCCTAGCTGAGCTGTAACTGATCCATAGACTTGAAAGCAAGAACTGAGGACCCATGTCCATCATTAAGATATGTGATTGCTTCTATAGCAAAAGCTGACTAATAGAGTACTTTAAAAGAAAGGTATTGGACGCGGGGAGATGAGTCAGTGGATAGAGCACTCATAATTGTAAGGACCTGACTTCATATTTCCAGAATCTACATAAAGCTGTATGAAATATGCAATGACGGGCAGTTCCATAATTCCAGCACTCCTGTGAAGAAACAGGGAGTGGTGACTGGAGAACCTCTGAAGTATCCAGAGCCAGGTAGATACAGCAGTAAACAAAGACCATATCTCAAAACAAGGTGGAAGGTGAGAACCGATACCCAAGGTTGTCCTAGACACCATAGCACATGCATACCTGCATGTGCTTACACACATACACACACAAACATACATACATACACACACACGCACACACATTTTTTTAGATTAAAATAATTAGATAACTTTCATAATAAATAATTATTACCACCTCATTATGCCCATGAGGTTGTGTTAAATCTTTTTGTAGATCTTGCCAAATTTTGACCTTCTGACCTTCTCTACCTGGTGAACATAGGAAAGGTTGTGATCTATATAGGCTTTGTGAGTACCATCTCTTTACTGGGCTGCGATATGACAAGTGATGCAATTGGCGATGTTCTCAAGTCATGAAGAAGCTCCATTTCCTATATTCCTACTGGTGCATGGAAGAGCTAAATTCAGTTTTACAGTCCTGCACTTGAGAGAGAAGAGCTGGCTTTTGGAAGGCCAATCTACAGAATTGCTGATGACAGCCTTCCACATAATTTACTGCCCCAGAGATCCATGAGGACCACAGTCCCAGAGTCTTGTAGCTCAACTCTTGGGATGGTAGGACCTTGAGACTTGCTGGAGGTGTGTCTGAAGTCAGAATTCTGGGTCTATTGGCTGCATTCATAGTAACTAAAAGGCAGCCTAACACCAAAGGGCTCATTTAAAGAATCTCATCCCAGACTTAGCATTCTTTTTCTATTTATTAAATATGTTCTAGGAGAGCAACATAGAGTGTATCCTGTCTGATCATTCCTCTCTCCTTCCCTCCCTCTTTTATCTCCCCATCCTTCTGTAACCCCTCCCTCCTTTCCACAGGTACATTTCCTCTACTCATGCAATATTTTTTTTTTGTTGCTGTTGTTTTGTTCTGTGACCCATTAGTTATAGCCAGGTCTATATTTGAAGCCATGGGTTTAAAATTAGCCTTTGGATCCTGATGGACTTATCATTTGGTACCCAATTGAAGGTTAATAACCATCTCTTCTCCGGAACCCATAGGTTGCCAATAGTTCAGCAAGGAAAGTTAGGGCCCCATGAACCCCTCCTTAATTCATGATTGGATGTTGCTTGTCCCAGTCTTGTGCAGGTCCAGTGCAGGCAACTGGGGCTGCTCTGAGATTGTTTGCAACGGCTAGCCCTTGCTCTGAAGTGGTTTGCAGTCCTTCCAGCTCTGCATTCTTTCTACTTACTGGTCTGCTCTATGTTGTGCCTTAGAATAGGTGATAGAATTGTCCTGCTTGGGGCTAAGGATTCAATTATCATTTGTTCTAAGTATGTTGATGAGCAACAATGGTCTAACTATTCATGTTTCAACCCATAGATGAACCCTGCACTCATCCTTAATCATAGCAGCTCCTCCTTGCAGTAAACAGAGACCTAGCATTCTTATGGTCCTGCGACCTGATCATGTGCAGATTTGGGCTCTGGTTGCCACGTAGGACTCCTGAGGTCTCTTCTGGATCTGGGAGAAGAATCAGTCCATGTTACCTCAGCATCTGGATATGTGGATTTCTATTCCAACTTCACCCCCTGCAGCCTCGTTCCTCCCCAGATCTAGGTTCTGCTGTGCTAACTGCTCAGAGGGCTGAAATGGATATAGCTCAGTCAGGAAGCTGCTTGAATTACAGCATGGGGACCCAAACTCAATCCCCAGGATCCCTGTAAAAGGATCTGGGTGGAGATGTTTGGAACCCTGGGGCTTGCTGGCCAGACAGGCCAGCCTAATTAGGCAGCCTCTAGACTGCCAGAAATCTCTGTTTCTAAGTAAATAGCCAAACACCAAAACAACAACAGAGCCCCCACAAAAGAACAAAGTAGATAGTACTTTCTAAGAAATGACACCCAAGATTATACTCTGGCCTCTGTGGGTGCACGTGCACGCACACACACACACACACACACACACACACACACACACACACACACACACACAGAGAGAGAGAGAGAGAGAGAGAGAGAGAGAGAGAGAGAGAGAGAGAGAGAGAGAGAGAGGAGGGGAAGAGAGAACAGAGAGAGAGAGAACAGAAAACCATGTGGAAGAATATAATGCTGTTGCTTGTGAAGTGAAGACCTGTGAGTTGATAAACCCAGAAGGTTTTCCTTAGAAGTCAGCAGCCTCCATTGGCAGCAAGGGCTGTTGATGGAGCCACAGGGAAAAAAAAAACATATTGTATTGATTTCAAAAAAGCAACCAAAGTGAGAGTTCAAAATGCCTTCTGGAAAGCAGGCAGCCCTTGGCTCTAGTGAGGTGCTAATGAGCTCCCCAGCCAACTCCAGCTGACCTGCATCTTCTCAGAGAAAGACCCAGGGTCCAGCATCAAGAGGGCACCAGTGAGAGGGCTATAGAGGCCATGAAATGCAGAGAGGCGTCCTGGGCTCCTACCACCCCCACGCTCCAAAGTCTTTTGTTTCTTTTTCTTTTATCTTCACAAGGGGAAGCAAAGAGCCAGCATGCAGTGGGAATTCCTCCCTGTACCCTGTTCTGATCTGTTTGCTTGTATAAACGAGCTCATCTTTCAGAAGAGAGTGAGCCTGCTCCCTTGAAAGAGCAGAAACTGGAGGATTTGCTTATTCCTCTCCTGTGGTCCTTGCTACTTCCAGCATCCCGAGGCAAGCCATCTTTCCATGTAGATATCAAGATGCATAGGTCACATGGAAATCAGACAGTGAAACCTTGTATCTGGGGCTGGGGGTGATGTGATGTTTTAAAGCAGGTACATGCCTGGTCATAGAGTGGGCATGTTCACTTCTGCCCCGTGATTGCATTTGTGTTCCATGTCCCGATCTCAAGAGAGATTACCTTTCTTGGATTTCCATAATAAGATAGATGCTTGGAACTCTGTGCCACCTATAACACTCATCTGAGCGCAGACGCCAGAGGCTCGAGACCACCAGAAGGATGTGGGCTCTGTCCCTGTTCATTGTAATGTGGATACCTACTTTTCTTTATTCACCTTGCATGTTGAAATTGATTTATTTTTTCTAAATTTTGCAAGATATGTTTCGCCAGTACATGGTTAAAGTCTTACAGCCTGAGGCAGATATTTCTGCCACGAACTCCAAAACATGGTACTTTAAATCACAGGAATTGTAACTTCTACTCCCAACTCTGAGGTGCAGGAAACTTTCCAAACCGCTAAACACTCAGCAGAGTTTTGACTCATCTTTAGACGCTTTACTTTTCCTCTGTGCTGCGCCCCTTCACCTTGCTTTCACGGTCATACTGCAAAGCTCCCTTTAGCTTCACCTCTGTAGATTCCTTCAGTCTTCACAAGCAGATGAGAGCATTCTCTATCCTGAGCTTTTCCACAATACCCTATTTAAATGATGTATTAGGTGCTACTTATGTCTTCAAGTATTTATTGAGTAGCTACTATATGCCCAGGCATTATTTAGGTAGCCGGAGATACAGAGGTGAGGTAACCACATATACCATACCCTGGAACTATCAGTAGAACTTCTACCATAATGGGAACTGTTCTAGGTCTATGGTGTGTGAGAACGGTAGGATGATGGTCATGTGTGGCTAATGACTACCAGGAATGTGGTTATGAGTAAGGAATTTTATTTTAAACTTCATTTAATTTCAATTGATTTTGTTTGTTTGTTTAAGTAGTCGTATATGTTCTCTAGGAGTCAGTAGACTTTGAAAGTGTTAAGTGACTGACCAGCATAGTGT
The DNA here is from genome assembly GCA_019843815.1 of Montemys delectorum. Classification (NCBI taxonomy): domain Eukaryota; kingdom Metazoa; phylum Chordata; class Mammalia; order Rodentia; family Muridae; genus Montemys; species Montemys delectorum. Next base: position 23,352 of record JADRCD010222880.1, read on the forward strand.
TACAAACTGTGGGGAGGGCTTTGTGGGAATCAAACAGAATGATCAATGGGGAGATTGACTTTAGACATGAGAATCTTCTTAGAGGAAGTATCAGGAGATCAAAGATGTTAGCACCTGTGGGAGGAGCCGGAAGAAAACCATAGAAAAAGGGATGAGTGAGTTGGAATTCCCAGGTTGGCATGACCATGGAGAGTAAAGGAATTGAAGGTATATAGCATGGCTGAAGAAGGTGGGTACATGACAGGACCATAGGCTGGAGGGAGTCACAGAAACACATGACTCTTGTCCTTAGAATAGGGACTGATAGGGACTTGCTGGAAATTCTCACACCAGGCAAAGAAAGAGCCAGACATTAGGCCTGTTTGTTGGCTGGCAGCTCTATACTTCTGCAACACATGTTTCCTAAGCTGTGTGGGTTCCCGGTGTTCATACACAATGCTGGGTCTGGCATCAGCCTCATTTAAATTCCATGCCCATCCCTGTCTCAGACCTAACTTATTTAGGCTCCTCTAATTTACGAAGCTTCTGTACATGTCAGGCTAGGGGGCCTGTCTGCATTTGTCTCTGTGAAAAAGAAATACTACCATCTCTACTGGGGCTATCTTTTCTGGTTGGGCCTCCTTGGTAGTTAAGATTCTAGAAGCATTTAGCACAAGGAAGAGCTGCTGTAATGACAAGTGGATCCTTGTATAACCTTCACTTAACTGAGTGAAGGGACAGACACAGCAAAGACACAAATAAAATTTGAGCAATTAGAATGTGTTGGGCCACTGGTACCAGAACAATGTGGAAATCATGCAGCTGGTCCATGCAACTCCATGAGTGATACTTTCTCTTTAGAACTTTTTCCTTGGAAGGAAAAGGTGGGAAATGCTGATACCTGGGATGTATGCTCTGCTACTTTCTAGATGTACATGCTGACTAGGTCAGGTTCCTTCTTTGTTACCATTAGGGAAACAGACATGGATTTGTGTGTTTGGTTTCATACTTGTCTCATTTTGTGCCTCTCTTATCTGTAGAATTGGAATGAGCCTACCCACATAACAGGGCCTTTGATAAGACTAGATATTGTATGGCAGGCCCCTAATCTAATACTCAGCATTTCTTAAGTGTTATAGTCTTTGTTGTTGCTGTTGAAAGCAATGTTCATGTCAACTTGGCTAAGTAAGAGTGGTGCTGGCAAAATGGTGGGATTCAGTCCTAAGTATATAGTCCAGTTTTGTTTATTTGTTTGTTTTGCAGGTATCTATCTATGTTGTGCATTTATTATACATGTTTATTTATACATGTGCAAATGTATATGTGCCAACATGTGGCATCTGTTTAGTTGCTATTCGTTTTTTGGGGGTTTTTTTTGAGACAGGTTTTCTCGTTGAACCTGGAATCAATGGATTTGACCAGACTAGCTAGCTAGCAAGTCCTAGGACCCACTGACCTTCACTCTACTGGAGTTAAGGTGTCACTGTCCCCAATTTTCTCCTTTACATGGGTTCTGGAGATTCAAGCTCAGGTCTTCATATTTTCACAGCAACTACTTTACCCACTGATGGGTAAAGCCTTTAGCATTGATTCTGATCTGGCAGGAAGCAGCCATATGAAACATCATTGTATTAGGTACTTTTCTGATGCCTTGATAAACTACCATGACCAAAAGCAGTTTCTTTTGGCTTATGGTTCCAAACGAGTAAGAAGAATCCATCGTAGCTGGAGACATGGTAGTCTGAGAAGCTGAGAGCTCACACTTGGAACCACAAACATGAAGCAGAAAGACTGAACTGGAAGCAGAGTAAGCCATTTAATCTCAAAGCTCACCCCAGTGATGCACATCCTTCAGCAAGGTGGCACCACCTTACCCTCCACAAAGCGTGCCACTAACACTTGGGTGACAAGTGTTCAAATATCTGGAACTATATAGGACACTTTTCACTCAAACCAACCCAATAATGTTATCTAAAATGTCATGAGAGGATCTGTCATCTGGTCGAAGCTCAAACCCTGAGCTGTAAATGAGTGAGTCCCTGAAGTAGTCTCACGGCTCTTAGCCAAGGCCCAAGTAGCATCAATCTACTAATGGTTCATTCCACACCTTCCTAACCAAATCTCTCTCCTCACCAGCCTCAAACCCAAGCTATGCGTGGGAGAAGGGACTGCTAGAGTTTTGTCTCCCCATTCTCTTAACTTTGGCTCCTGGGAGGTATCTTTCTGTCCTTGTATGCAAAGAGAGCTGACGTGGAATCCCACACATTGCAGTCTGATCTATCCCCATTGTTGGACACACAGCAGGACTCCACAGGCAAATGGAAAAGAAAAGGCTTGATCACTGTTTATTTTCCTTAATTTTCATTGTGCCTCTTTTATTTTTACTCTTGATTATAAGCAACAGAAACGTTCCTTTTCATTTGTCTTTCTCAACCCCCCTTTGCAGCTGTTGGTTTGAATAGCATCCACTAGACTGACCCCACCCACCCAGACTCAGAAAGGAGAAAAATTAGCTAAGAGGGAAACAAGAAAAACATTTTTAGTTCAGGGCAGGAGCCTCATTTTGCCAATCCTACATCCTTCTGCATGACAACCCACCCCTTTTAGGGACAAAGAGACTTTTGTCATCCTGATTGTTTTCTTTTAATTCCTTTTTAAATTTGAAGACAAACTTGATTGCTCTATGATCCAGTCTTAGCTTTTATAGAGAAGTCAAAGGACTGGTCAGCTGGTTAAGACTTTGCTTATTCTCATATCATTTATTTACTCCCTCTGTCCTTCATATTTATTCACTCATCAAACAAGCTTGTATACCTGCTAATTGCCTGTATTTTTCCAGTGGCTATGGATGCAATTTGCCAGAATGAGTGATTGTCTAAGGGCACTCACTGCCTGGCTGGGGAGATTTCTTTGTCAACCAAAGATTGCAGGGAAGGATAAATAGCAAGACAGTAAGACAATGGTGGTGGTCAGTGCACAGATATGCTGTCCTGTCCCTTCATTCAGCTTCTCATTGACTGCATAGCTTCTGTTAAGTGAGCCTTTTCTCTATCTGCTTCCTCCTCTGTTATAATTTAGCAATGGTGGACATGGCCTCAGAAGAGCATGGGGTATGTCCAGGTGCTTGATGGAATGCCTTGTGTAGTGAGTACTATGAATAAGTGCCCAAGGCTGTCACTTTTGTTGTTGAGTAACAAAAGTTATTGTTTGTTGTTGGCAAACAAAGATGGTGACACATCAAAGATACTGGTTGGGTACTAGACCTCATCCCTGATCTGTAGCCATCCACCTAACATCATCATCATCATCATCATCATCATCATCATCATCATCATCATCATCATCATCATCATCAT
>JADRCD010222882.1:0-19573 GCA_019843815.1 Montemys delectorum
GTTATCACAAAGGAGCTTCAGGTGAGGAAATGCCTCCATTAGATCCAGCTGTAAGGCATTTTCTCAATTAGTGATCAAGGGTGGGAGGGCCTACTGTGGGTGGTGCCATCCCTTGGCTGGTAGTCTTGAGTTCTATAAGAAAGCAAGCTGAGCAAGCCAGGGGAAGCAAGCCAGTAAGTAACATCCCTCCATGGTATCAGCTCCAGATTCCTGACTTGCTTGAGTTCTAGTCCTGACTTCCTTTGATGATGAACAGCAGTGTGGAAGTGTAAGCTGAATAAACCCTTTCCTCCACAACTTGCTTCTTGGTCGTGATGTTTTGTGGAGGAATAGAAACTCTGACTAAGACAGGCCTAAACATGGAAGGATGGATGTGTGTTAAGGCACTAAAACAGTGGCTTCTGCAGCTGAAGAGAGGTCTCAGAAGAAACCTACAGTGCTGATACATTGGTCATAGACTGACACACCTCCCAAACTCAAGGAAAATAAGATTCTGTTTCTATTCTTTGGCATTTTATTATGGTAACATAACATAGTGATACAATAAAATTTCAGAAAACAAACCACAACAGAGACCAATGAATCAAACCAAATAAGGAAGTGGGAAGGACAGAAAATGGAAGTTCATGTGGACCAAAATCCTATAACAGAGAAGTAGAGAAATGACAAAAATAGTACCAAGACATGTTGTGAAATATGTAATACAACAAGAGAGCCTCTCTGACTAGTATTGTCATGCACTTCTAGAATGCAGGGAATGAAGAACAGCTCTTAACAATGGCCCAGGGAGAACAAGAAAGAGAAACAATGAAGTTGGTTATGTATATAGACAGACAATCAGAAACTAGCGTTTAACTTCTTGAGAAGACAAGGTATTTGTAATTGTGAATGAGTAACTGTGAGTTCATATTATTCATTCACATTGTTCCTGTGCTCAGAAACTTTCCTACTATTGAAAGGATAAGTTTTTTTCTGTGTCTAATCAAACTAATAGACATCATAACCCTTAGGTGTGGTGCCTCCTGCTTTGGTGCTCAGTAAAAGTTACAGAGAGTGAGAAGACAGACTAAATGTGCAGTGTCAGCAGGCTTTGCTGTCATGAAAGATTCACGCTACTGTGTCGACACTTGGATAACAGGATTGTCTCCCAAACAACAGGCCAAAAGGGACTTTTAGTGAATATAGTGAAGAAGGCACAGTCTCCTTATTCGGGGGTGGGGTGGGGTGGAAAGAAGTTATGGTTATTGAAGGAAAAACGACACAACTAATTTACTAAATTAGCATAGTCTCTAACACCAAGACATAAACATGTGTCCTTATAGCCACAGAGGAGTCTAATTTTTATCCCTCATCAAGAAAACTTCTCTTTGCTACAGGAGATGACTACAGAAAGCCACAACCTATCTAAATGCAGAGTTGGGGAGTAGAGTCCAAACGGATGCATCCGCAAGACATGCCTGCACCTAAGGCTCAGGGGACACTGTGGAAGAGGAGGGGACAGGAAAATTGTAGAAGGCAGAAGAGGGTCAGGGACTTTGTGTCTCTTGGTAGTATCAGAAGCTACATCTGTAAACTCTCGCCAGCATGACTGCCCAAATGTGAACTGAGCAAATGAACATACAAAATTGGATGAAGAGAAGCCACGAGGCTTCACACAAAGAACTGTAGGAAACTGAGGAAAGCTGGGGACAGGAGAGATGGTCTTCCCCAGGGAAGAAAACACCAACTGCTTGTTCAGTGCCAAACTGTCAGTCCTGAAAACATGCATCTATGCAGCATTAGATAGACTTAACAGGTCATACATAGAAATATATTTGTGTATATATAAACATATATGCATGCGATAGCAATTATTAAGGGGAGCACACATTTTCAGGAGAGCAGAGATGGGTGTACGGGAGGGTTTGGAGGAAGGAAAGGGAAGAGAGAAATGTTGCAATTATATTATAATCTCAAAAAAAAAAACCTGGAGAAGGAATTGTATTAGTGAGGCTGGGGTTTACATCTTGAAAACTGATGAAAGGCTCCCATAGGGAGACTAAATTGATTCAACTCAGACCAGAGATGAGGGACTGACGACTTCAAGGAGAGCATTTTGGGTTCATATATTTCCTATCGTTACTGTAACTAATCACTTCAAGTTTAGCAGCTGAAAGTAGCCCATATTTTCTAGCTTTGGGGCCAAAGCCTGGGTATTCTTAGTTGGGCAATATCAAGATGTAGACAAGGATGCGTTCTTTTTGGGGAGGTTCTAGGGGAGAATTTTTTTCCTTGCCTTTGTGGCCTAGAGTCTCCTTCCTCCATCTTCAACACCAGTGGGGTAACAGCTCAAGTATCTCTGACAAATGCTCCCATCTCTCTCTTAAAGTGGTTCACTCGGCTCACCTAGATAACCCTCACATGGCGGGGTCTTTGGCTTAATCTGATCTGACAATTTCCCTTTTCATATAAGGAAACCTAGTCGATAGCGTTTGGAGATGAGGTTGCTGAACCTCGGAGGGGCTGTGACTCTGCTTCCTACAGTAGGTAAGAGTTGACTCAGAGGTGGAATGGTTGGCCTGGGGACTTAGTACATTTCACTATGTCCCACTGGTTGCACTGCTAGGGGAGGAATTTCTGAGTAATTATATGTTCCCTAAAGCCCAACTGTTGAAACAAAAAAAAGTTGTCATGACTTTTAAGTTATGGAAAATTAAGTCTAAGAGTACGTAGTATTGACAGCTGGCTGAAATAAAAAAAATATTCACCTGATGTTACACTTCATGAGACTTGAATGGCATTTGTACTTTTCAATGTTTTTAGAATTATGTATGCATAGCTTGAAAATTCAATGAAGGGAGAGTTGTGATATTCTTCTGCAATGCCAGGGAAGGATTGAACCCCTCCAAAAGAGACAGGAGCCAATCTGATGCAATCACAAAGTAGGGCCCTTTTATTTGAGCTAGCTGGAACCCCTCAGTGCATCACCAACAGGTAGGATTGGTTTTTGCTGGAGAGAAGAGCCCCGAATGCCTACAGGGCAAGACTTTATAGTAAAGAGCAAGCAGGGGGTAGGGGAAGGATGAGTGTACAAGCATCTAATTGGGAAGTTACTATGACCTTTAACATAAGTGGCTTGTGCTGGGAGTAATATCATAAGCTTAATTTCTGCTTCCCTCTGCATTGGTCATTGTTAGACAGGTGGTAGGCTTGTAACCTGGAGATGTTGGTCTTGTTGGGGGAATAACCTGGAGACACTGGTCTTATTGGAGGTATAACCTGGAGATGTAGGTCTTGTTGGGGGTTAGCTTAGAGACAGGAGCTAGTCTCTATTTTTGTTTAGGGGGTAACTTGGAAACTAATACTAGGTACTGGCCTGTTAGTTTACCTGAGTTCAAGTTCTCTAAAATGGAGTCTGAATTTAAAAGGTTTGGCCTCCGACTTCCATGTAGCAATTCACAAGTGAACTGCAACAATTTGACCAGACAGTGTCTTCCATCCTTCCTGAGCTACCCTCAGTAATCCCTTCCGGAATTCAGCAATTTCCAGACGATTGCTCAGTTTATTGTAATTTCACAAGAAAAGTATTTTCTAACTTTTAGGATTAAGCTACATCAGCCAAGTATGAAAGGTCTTATTCAGAAGCCCTAAAGATGTAGATGTGTCCCAAAAAGTGAACTGGAAATTCTGGGTATCCTGCTGGTTTGATTCTGCCTTCTGGCTGCCCCATAGCAAAGCCAGGACTTTGAGCTTCCAGCCCCATGAGGCTTCTGAGCTTGGCAACAGGACATGGTTGTGAGAGGAATTCTGACAGCCAAGGATAGAAAGTGAATTAGGCATTTGAAATACCAAAACTTTTTAAACATAAAACATCTTAAAGTTAGTGTTGCCTTAGTTTTATAACATACATGTGTATGAAACTCTGAGGAAATGAGCAGGGGAGGGCAACTGAGTTACAGCAGAATATGTATGTGATTTGGATAGGAATGTTTATACAACTTTGGTTTTCTGCCTGATGAAAGCAGATCATCCCACATTACAGAGATAATTCCATCTTCAGTAATCTGGTATCTATTCAGTAGCTAGAAATGATAGATCTTGTTTGTTTTAGATATAAATACTTTTACAGGTCTATCTTACTTTTAAAATGTAGCCAGTTTTACCAGACTCCACAAAAATGTATTGAGTAGGTATTGCATAACTTTTAGAAATTTTCCTAGAGATTTTCTGAGTCCTACAGTCAGGACCTATGTGTCAGTAAATCGTTTGTATGTGTGTGCCTCTTCACTGTTTATCTGGTACCTCTGCATCCTCATTTTGGAAGTTTGGTACCTATGGGAAGAATTGCTTTGGTTGGGAAAATGAAGCTGGAACTCACTCTTATGTGCCGTAGCACTAGGAAGTGTCAAACTACCACTGTTTCTACACACCTTTCATCTCGCTGAAAAGTTTTGTTACTAGCTCTTAATGTCAGAGCCCAGGAGGCATTTAATCCGTGAGTTGACTTTTTATACTTTAAAGCTAACCTTTTGATCTATGTTTTTATGTAATTTGTTACAAAGAACAAGCAATTTGACTTGAATATGTGCATGCCAGTAGCATTGATCAGTAAGTTTCATCAAGAAAAATTATAGGTTAAACCATAAAGGGGAAAAATATTATTCTTTTTTATCATAGCGAATCCCTACTCAATGTGATATCTTTAAACTTGATGTTTATTACATTTTTCTTAATTCTTGAGAATTTTCACGCATATACACAAGAGAATATGATCATATTCACTGTCCCAGTTCCCTCTTCCAACTCCTTCTTAATTCCTTCCAACATGTCTACCTTCTAACTTCATGACTTTTTTTCTTCTGTTTATTATTATTAATTATTATCATTTCATAACTCACTAACTCTAATGAGTGCTTCCCATATGTCATGGGTATAGCATGAGGGTGTCTACTGAAGCCTAGGGGAACTACCAGTGGGAATGCTTTAAAAAAAAAAGTGATTCTCCTTCTTTTAGCAGCTATCAGTTGCCAAGAGCTCCCCAGTAAGGAGGGGGTGTGGAGAATACTTCCCCTATGCTGGAAAGACGGGAGCTGAAAGGTATTTGTGAGGTGTGACAGCGTGTAGACCTTGTGTAGGTAACGACAGCTCCCAGGAGTTCATGAGAGCAATAGCCATGCCATGTCTAGATAACGACATTTCACAGCACTCCTATCTTCCAACTCTTGCATCCTTTCTTCATCTTTTCTAATATGTCCCTTAAGCCTTGGCCTAGGGAAGAGATATTGATAAAGATGTCCCCCGTAGGTCTGCGCACTTGACTCTTTGTACATTTGTGCACTGACTGGGGTCCACTGCAAAAGAAGGTTCTCTGAGGTGGGTGGAGAGTAGCCCAGGTCTACGGACATGTAGATAAATATTTAGAAGACAACTTGAAAGGATAACTAGTTAGAAAAATTAAAATACACAGATTATACTTTAGGGCCTATAATCTCACCAGGTTTTTGACCAAGATTATAGTACCAGGTATTAAATATCATTCTGTGGAGCTGGCTTCAAATCCAATCAGAGTGGTTAGCTACTCCATAAAAGCCATTCCTCCATCCCATAACATACATGGCCTTGCTGGTCAATAATAAAGCACTGAGAATTCAGAGCTGGGTAAGACACTGGTTTCTTCCTCCCCAACCTCCAGCTGCCTCCAAAGCATCCTCTGTCACTCTAAAAGCTAGACAGCAGTGAGGAAGTGTCCTAATCAGTTTGAGATGGATCTCACTGTGTTACATAGACAAAATGTGACGTCTTCAGCAATAGGGTGCTACTGTGTAGTTATGGTAGGTAAGAAAGATTGTGCTGTCTTGGATGTGGCCTTCTCAATCCATAACTCAATATCTGAGGTCTTCTACTTCGATTTTCATGTAACAGCTCACATCTTCTACATTCTTTAGCTAATTAAAAGTTGAAGAATTAAGACGGGAAACAGGAATGATATGTGTTAGTAATGTCTGAGCATGGTTTGAGAATCGTTACTTCCTTTATAAAATTGTATATAAACATTAGTTCTTGAAAAGCTTTCTCTAAAGCCATCACTAGACCATCTCTATCCTTGCTAAGAAAGGCATCTAAGCTCACAGCTTCCAGTTAATCTCAGCCTCTGACCTCTTACTTCATGACCTCTGTAGTCTTGACTTTTGCCCTACATACCCTGGAAACACATTGCACTTCCCGACACTGATGATCTCTCATCAGTCCCTGAAGCCTGAAGCATCTCTTTGCCATCAACCTCCAGGGACACCGCTTTCCTGTCCAGTACCTCCCTGCAGCCTTCAAAGCTCCACTCAGCTTAGTGACAGCACATTTTTATTGAGTGTCTAATGGGTGTCAGAGAGTTCCTGGGGTATGAAACTCAGATAACAGTTGGTAAATGGTTGAAGCAACTGCAGGTATGAATTTGATAGGTCAAGATGAAATCAATTGATGCACAAAACAAAAAAACAAAACACAAAAAGCTACAACTTCTAGAGCAGCACTGATCGACTGAATAAAATGCAAGCCATGTGTGTGATGTTGAACTTCGTAATGGCCTCATTTAAAAAGGAAACCAATCTTAATGCATTTTAATTCAACCATATTTCAAACATGGAATAGTCTGGCGGGCACATAGAACAATCTAGAATATTGATAACCAACAAGAGAAAGATATTTTTATGTTTTAAAAGTAGAATAAGATTTCATAGCAATTAAGTCCATTTAATACTGCTTCAAACTGCAAGAGGAAGTTCTTCAGTGGGAATGACACTGAAACTAGGGCTGACATAGCTTTCTAATTATCCTTATCTAATTATCCCCCTGGAAAACAAAGGCAATGCATACTGGAACAACGATTTAGACAAGGCAGAATTGTATAAAGGAATGTTTAAACTGGCATAGTGGCCCAGGCTTGTGACCCCAGAAGGCTGTGAGTTGCTGTGCAGCTGGGCCTAAACAGCAAGGCTCTGTTTCAAAAGCAAACAAGGAAACAAAATAAGCAATTAACAAATGTTTAATATTTTTATTGTATTAAAAAAACTTAAAATTATGTACATAAGTGTGTAGGTAGGTGCACTTGAGTACAGAAGCTAGAGGAGGGCAATGGAGTCCCCGAAGGTTGAATTTCAAGCATTTATAAGCAGCCAGTGTGGGTGATGGGAATTGAACTCAGGTCCTCTGGATGAGCAGAACTGCTCTTAAGTGCCGAGCCATCTCTTAGTCCAGTGTTTAATATCTTTCTACTCTCCATCTCTGAGATGAGAAATGCTAATGAAATATATCCTTCTAGGCCTCCATTTAGAAGAAGGATATCCACACTCATGTGTGTTGATTTTCTAACACCAATGAGAGAGACATGAGACAGTTTGCCTTCTGTCCCTCTTTTTCTGTCTATCTGTGTCTCTCTTGTATGTGTGTGTGTGTGTGTGTGTGTGTGTGTGTCTGTGTGTGTGAGTATGTGTGTGTATGAGTGTGTATGAGTGTGTGTTTATGTGTGTATATGTATATGTATGTATCTGTGTGTGTATAGTATTATAGGACAGAGTTTGATATCTGATGTTTTCCTTGATCAGAAGCGTGTTAATTTAGCTAGCTCATCATCTTGGGAATCCCCTACCTCTGCCTCTCAAGAAAATGCTAAGACTCCAAGTGGGCAGCCATATTCACCTTTTAAAAAAAACTATGTATGTATGAATGTATGAATGTATGTATGTATATACGTATGTATGTATGTGTGTATGCACATGCCTGGACACATGTGTAGAGGCCAGAGGACAGCTCTCAGGAGTTGATTATCTTCTTCTACCATATGTGTCTGAGAGATTGAATTAAATGTCAGGCTTTGTGGCAAAAGCATCCTTACCTGCTGAGCCATCGTGAGAGCAGATTCCAACTTGGCTTTTATGTGGGTTCTGGGGATCCGAACACCAGTCCTAACACTATTGTAGCAAGTGCTTTGTCCAGTGAGCTATCCTCCCAGCCCTTCTCTCTTTACTGACTAAACTATCATTGATGTCTCTTAAGTCAATCAATGTATATCTCACCCATTTTAAAGTGGGTACATCCTTTTTCTATGTAGCTGATAATTCATATTTGTGCAAACATTTACCTCTTGAGATGAACTGTCCTCTTGAGGTATCTTTGAGTCAGCCAAGTTTGAGGTGAAAGTTTATGAGGACATAGTTAACTTCAGCTGTAGTCACTTGTGTAGCAGCTATTTTGAATGGTTATCATTAAATTTTATATTCATTTTCTCTCCAATTTCTCCGATGACTGTGCTCTCATCTCCTGACTCTAGGTGAGGCCCTGGAGGGTAGAATCAAGGGCCTGTTGCCTTGAGGCATGATCACATCTTATTTTCCTTTTGGCCTTTCCTGTCTTGCTCTTGCGTCATTTGTGTGTCTGCAGTCACTTTCCCAAGAAATGGCCTGTAGTGGTGGTGGGGTTGCTTTTAGATGACAGACATATACATACAGGCTGCCTTAAATGTGTTTATTTTATACACCAGTGGTTTTTTTTTTTTAAATAAAGCATTACACTCTAAAACTACATGTGTTGTCAGATTATTCTAAAATGTCTGTAGCAGATCCCAGGCCAAGCAGCACATAGAAACCCTGCTCATGTTCACCCTAAGCAGCAGAGGTTGTGTTGAGCTTTTTTTTTTTTGCCACTCTGGTTTGAATAAAATGCTGTGCCATTTTGCTATAACTTTCCTTTCAGACACATTAGGTTGATATGATCTGGAGAAAAACCACAATGTTTTTAAGTCACATTAGTGAGATGAATATATTTTTATGTATTAAAAGATTTGGTATATTAATCCACACCAAAAAAAATCCTAGATTCATAAGATATAAATAGTGGAAGTAGATAATTTAAAAGAAAATTTGTTTTTAGCATGTATAAGGGAAGGCCATCATAAGCTCAAAGTGAAGATATTCTTTTTGTTTGTTTGTTTGTTTGTTTGTTTTTTGAGACAGGGTTTCTCTGTATAGCCCTGGCTGTCCTGGAACTCACTCTGTAGACCAGGCTGGCCTCGATTTCAGAAATCCGCCTGCCTCTGCCTCCCAGGTGCTGGGATTAAAGGCGTACGCCACCACCGCCCGGCTTGAAGATATTCTTATCCATAAACATAGATGGACAAGCTTGAGAGTCATAGATGGACAAGCTTGAGAGTCCTAGAATTGTGCCTTTAATGTGCTCTCAAAGCCATAACTCTTAAGAAATTTGTTTTTGCATACTGTTTGCTAATACTTTGTTTTAATAAACCCCAAAATCTGCTTATGGTGAAGAAAAAAAGTCTTGATGCTTTAACAATAACAATAAAACTATAGCATAAACAAACTAAACCATAAATAAAGTCAAAAGAGAACGATGGAGTGGTGAAAATTTCCACAAAACACACAGCTTTAGAGAGTCAGACTGTTACAGTTGAATAGGTAAAGGATTAAAGAAGAGAATGTGCAACTGACCATCAACCATCCTCTTAGCAGCAAAACTCCTCCCCAGCTTATTTTATGTTCCTATAAATAAAAAGAGGCCTAGGTGCTCACTCAAACCCTTTGAGAGAATTTGCTCACACATAACATAAGCAATGAAGAATGCAATCATTGCCCTGGAATGCAAAGGCCTTGTTTATGTAACACAATAGAAGTTAGAACTGATCGGCTAGATTTCGCCTAGTTACACCTGAGATTAATTTCCTTATATTATCCAGACTGTCATTTAAACACCTACATTCACTTAGCTTGCATTGCTCCTCTGATTTCCCCCGAAATATATCATTAGGCAGTTTCTGAACCTGAAATATCCACTTCAGTATGTGTGGAGTTTCTCCCCATGATATCATTCATGAGATAGAAACCTCTAAGGTACCACCAGTCTACACAATTTATTTTGATATCTTAAAAGCATTTTTTTAAAGGAAAAAAAAATCCCTCCTCATTTTACACAGTACATAAAATAGATATATTGCAGTGAACAAATACCAGATGGGTTAATGTTTCTATTTCTTCTGCACTCAGTGCACCATGGTGAAAATAACAGTATTTCCTTGTCTCTGTTTACACTGGCTGTACCATGAATTATGGCTCTGCTCCAAAGCTGGTGACTTATCGAGTCATAACTCTGTCACCCACAAATAAAATTTTTTTCTGTATTTGCCCTTTGGGTTGGATGTCAGTGGGAGGAGATAGGGTGAGTCTTCAGATCCATGAGCTGCAGCAGGAACACCATAGGCTATGTTGATGTGTTTTTTTCAGTTCAGATATTAACTTTAAGATTGAGTAGGGACAGTGAAGAACCAACACGGATCTCTTGTGTTTTCCTCCTCTGGTAGATTAGTTATTTTTTTTTGTATAAGTCTACTTATTTCTAAATACACCCAGAGAGAAGAAAAAGGCCTCAGAGTTGTTTCTCCAGGAGGACAGTGGCAGTAAGCTGTAAATAAAAAAAAAAAAAAAAAAGAGTTCAGAAACTTCTTAATGTTGAAGATATACAATATACAACTCTGACTCAGCTAAGCAGATATTTTAAAAAATTGAATGGATTTCACTGAATTTTGTTAAAAAAAAACCTCTTAGTTTAAAGATAATTTTAGTAGCTTAGGTTCAAACTTAAATTGCATAAAAAATTAATGAAGTGTAGAAAAGATAAACGAAGTGTCTCTCCAGGTATTCCTACATAATTAACGTGTGGATCATAAGGATGTATAAGGCTCTGAATGGTCTCTTAGCCCAGTTTGTAGAGATGAAGTGTCTTGTTGCAGGTAGCGGTGGCTCAGGAACTCCACCACCAGGCTTGCACAGTCTTTTTTATTTGTTTGTTTTTTTGAAACAGTCACACGTAGCCTAGCCCAGTTTCAACAAACTATGTAGCTGAGGATGACCTTGAACTTCTGTTCCTCTTGCTTGCATCTCCCAGTACTGGGATTATAGGCATCTAGCGCCACACCCAGTTTTGTTTCTATGGTCTTGACCTAAAAGACCGCAGCACAAGTTTATCTGTGAGACACTTGTAAGAAGGTCAAGCAATGATCTCAGCTGGTGACTGTCATCCACTGACGTCAAGAGCACTTCATAGCTTGTTGTTTTGTGTATTTTTAGATTCTAAAGACATAGCTGGTGTATTTAGTAGTATCAATCTTGACTCATGGATTTTTGTTAACCCTCATCATCTGTTTTTAATAGACAGATCAGAAAAACACTTTTTTTCCCTCATCCAAGTGATCATTTTACTTAGAATGTGAGTGATAAAATATCCCATCCACATACTATTATAGAGAAAATGTGATTAGACAGTGCACATGCCACTCATTAACAGAGCAAAGAAGAGACCCAAGATCTCCAAGTATCACTTGGAGATAGTATTTCTCTGCACCATGTGGCATGCTTTCTGAGTCAGAAAGTCTGAGTTCAGAATTATAATACCAAAAAGTGTCCCATTCTAAATGAGCTTCAGCAGGAGAGCATTTACTTCCTTAGTTATCTAATTGGAAGTGCAGAAATAGAATGGGTCCCAGGTGGTTCCAAGTTAGTGGCTCCAAGTTGTCATTGATGACTAGGGCTATCTTCCCTGTCGGGGATACAGATCCTTTCCAGCTGTTTTCTTTTACAATTCTAAGATGGTTGCCAGAGGCGGTAGGGTCAGATGTTTTATTTAGTTGAAGAAAGAAAGAAACTTTCAAGTTCACACTATGGACTCTACATCCTTTGCTATGTCGTTTGGGCCAGCTTAGGTCGTGTGCCCTTTGCATTCTACTCCAGATACGCTCACGCTGATGCATTGCTTCAGTCAAGATATTGTCTGGGAAATGGAATGCATCATGAATGATTACTTATGGTATCTACCATGTACTTGCAGAGTGGCTGCTGTGAGCTAATTTCAATGTACAAGATCTGATAATAAAGGGCATTTACTAAATGGTAATTACTACACATTCTGATTAATTATAAAAAGATTAGCTACTTTGAACTCATAGTTTGGCCTGTTTGACCTAAACTTGTTGATAAAGGAACTAAGAGCTTAGCTTTGACTCCACCCAACTCAATGATTTTTTTGTACAGAGAAAATAATCTTTGAAAATTCTGTCTTATACCTATGGTGCTAAGCCATATCACTGTGGAAAAACAATTGAAGTGAATGACATTTTTCTTTTTGGAATTGAAAATTGGTTGTTGTATCATACAATGCATCCTGACCATGGTTTCCTTTTCTTCCACTCCTCCCAGCTCCGCTCCTCTGAGTCCCAACCCTCCAGGATCTACTCTACTCTCTGTTTTCCTTCAGAAAAGAGCAGACCTCCAACAGACAACAGCCAAACAAGACCAAACAAGGTGCAATCAGACAAGGCAAAAGCCCTCAGATTGAGCCCGGACAAGGCCACCTATAAAAGAAAGAGTCCCAGAGCAGGCAAAAGAGTCAGAGACAAGATATTTATAAGAAAAACTATGCTAAGACAGACTTTCTTTCTAAGGTTCCTTGTTTGAATCAAGGACCTTACATATCCCAGGCAAACACTGTACCACTGAATGTGCTTCACCCCCAAACAATAAAGCCCCTCACCCCAAAACAATTTTCAAACAACTAATTTTTATCCAGTGAAAATGGATTAATAATGTCAGTTTTGTATCTTCAGAACATATATTCAGTTCTCAAATAAAAGTATTGTTTCCTCCATATGGGAGTACTTGTAGATTGAGTGCCTGGATTATACTAAATGTTAAAACCCATTTGCCCACTTAGTAGTCAGCTCCCAAAGCAAGGATAAGGTTTATTCTCTTAATCAAGTTCTTACACTGGCTTAATCAGACAGGTAAGGAGTGTTTGGACATGTACATCATTCACACAAATCCTTTCTTCTTCTGAACAGAGTAACCTATACAGGGAAATGTGTTGGCCCACGTGCTCACATTATTCCTTGAGAAAGTAAAGCTATCAACAATTTGTCAAGATCAGGGACAGCTGACCCTCTCCATCATCCTAATTTGAGAATTTACTAAAAGGAATATTTACAAAATTAAGGTCACAGAGGAAAAAAGTACAGGAGATTGTAGGTAGCAATCTACACAAGAATGTAGCCCACGGGATCTAAGCAGCGCTCATAGGGGCTCACAGAGACTGATGCAACAATCAGAGAGAGTGTGTGGCGCTGAGCTAGGCCCTCTGCATATATGTTATGGTTATGTAGCTCGGTGTTCTTGTGGGACTCCTAATGGTGGAAATGGTGGTGTCTCTGGTTCTTTTGCCTGCTTTTTTTTTTTTTCTAAATATTTTCCCCTTTTCTCCCCTAGGGTTGCCTTGTCCAGCCTTGTTATGAGGGCGTGCGCTCTCTCTCTCTCTCTCTCTCTCTCTCTCTCTCTCTCTCTCTCTCTCTCTCTCTCTCCCTCTCTCTCTCATGCGCTTACTCTTATTGTAACTTGTTATGCCATGTTTGATTGCTATTCCTGGGAGAGCTATTCTTTTCTGAAGGGACGTGAAGGAAGAGTGGATCTGAGGAGGAAGGGAAACAGGGTGAGGACAGGGAGGAGTGGAGGGAGGGGAAAGTGTGACCAGGGTGTAATATACAAGTGAATAATAATAATGATAATAATAATAATGATAATAATGATAAAGATGATGATAATAATAATAACAATAACAATAAACAAGTAAAATTTAGGAGAAGACAGAACTACTTGCCCCCAGGCTCAACTTTTGTCTCTCTCAATTACCCATGCTCAAGACCTCCAGGAACTCCAAGGACTGGCAAGCCTGTCTGCATAGGAAAGGCTCTGCAGCTCAGTGGAAATGTCAATACACTATTTCAGCAGATCCATTATTCAGTAAACCCGAAAGGATCCTGACACCATCTGGCCGGGCTCTGTCACCTAGAGGTATGAGGCAGTTTTGGGGACCAGTTGGGAATTTGTATCTCTTGTCTTCTTGCGATTTTGTTTCCTGATTAGCAAAGAATGCTAATTTCCTTCACAGCATTTTCAGACTTACTCTACCCACTGTCCTTCCCACATTTTCCTGCTTCCTTTCTAAGCTTGGACCCTTGAGCTCCTGGTATTCTCCATTTTCTTATCACATAAATTCTACCATTTCACCACTCTTGGATCTGCTTGGCCATCTGCTTTTTCTATGTCTTCGCAGTCACTTGGAACTTGGATCAAAATCTATGGGTGTCATGCTCATAGCAGCCTTATTTATAATAGCCAGAAATTGGAAACAACCCAGATGTCTCTCAACAGAGGAATGGAT
Organism: Montemys delectorum; assembly: GCA_019843815.1. Taxonomy (NCBI): domain Eukaryota; kingdom Metazoa; phylum Chordata; class Mammalia; order Rodentia; family Muridae; genus Montemys; species Montemys delectorum. The sequence continues at coordinate 14,248 of JADRCD010222882.1, forward strand.
ACAGAAAATGTGGTACATCTACACAATGGAGTACTACTCAGCTATTAAAAACAATGAATTTCTGAAATTCTTAGGGAAATGGATGGATCTGGAGAATATCATCCTGAGTGAGGTAACCCAATCACAAAAGAACACACATGGTATGCACTCTCTGATAAATGGTTATTAGCCCAGAAGTTCGGAATACACGAAGAATAACCCACAAACCACAAAAAACTCAAGAAGAAGGAAGATCAAAATGTGGACATTTCATTCCTTCTTAAAAGCGGGAAAATACCCACAGAAGGAGTTGCAGAGGCTAACTATGGAGCAGAGACTGAAGGAAGGACAAGCCAGCCTAATATAGCTGTCTCCTGAGAGGCTCTGACAGTACCTGACTAACACAGAGGTAGAGGCTCACAGCCATCCAGGGTCCCCAGTGAAGGAGTTAGAGAAAGGACCAAAGGAGCTGAAGGGTTTGCAGCCCCTTAGGACAAACAACAATATGAACTAAGTAGTACCCTAAGAGCTCCCAGGGACTCAACCACCAACCAAGGACTATACATGGTGGGACTGATTGTTCTGGCAGCATGTATATAGTAGAGGATTGTAAAGTTGATCATCAATGGGAAGAGAGGCCCTTGGCCCTGTGAAGGTTCTGTGCCCCAGTGTAGGGGAATGCCAGGGCCAGTAAGTGGGAGAGGGTGGGGTGGCAGGCATGGGGAGGGGGGAGGCAACAGGGGTTTGTTCTTGTTGTTTTTGTCTGTTTGTTTGTTAGCTTGTTTTTTTTTTTTTGGAGGGGAAATTGGGAAATGAGAAATCATAGGACATGTAAATAAAGAAAATATCTAATAAAAAAATCTATGGGTGTCAATGAATATAAATCTCACAGGACTAAATCAACATGAAACTCCATCTCTGGAAACTCATTGACTAAGCATAGCCTCAATTTTGGAGTACGTTCAGCCTTGAATGTTTCAGTTATGGATGTAGATTTTTACTTTTAGTAAGTTTAGTTTTACTTATTAGTGTGTAGAGTGAGGACAACTTTCAAGAGTGGGTGCTTGCCTTCCACCCTGTTTGAGGCAGAGGGTCCGCCATTGTTTATGCTTTCCTCTGTGCCTATGCTGACTGGCCCACAAACTTCTGAAGAATTCTCTTATCTCTACTTGCCATCTCTGCTTGAGGGTGTTGGCATTACAGATTGTGCCAACTCTAGTCAGGCTCAGGCTTGAGTGGTAAGGGCTTTCATCTGCTGAGTCATCACTTTGGCCCTGGGTTAACATTTCTTAAAGCCAGCTCTATGTATCTGGAACTTCAGGATGACACACGATTGACAGATTTTTGGAGGTTTAAGGAAATTCATTTTTTCTTTTAATATTTGATGATTCTTATCTTTATGTCACATGCTAGGTAGGCTGTCTTGTGTAGTATTGTTCCAGCATGCTCACTTTGATGGCTGGCCTATGCAGAATGGAAACATCACAGTTCTGCGTGGATGGTGTGACATGACTAAAATAACAGCCTTCAGTGTCTTCAGATAGCTCAAGAAAGTGGTAAAAAAGTTTTGCAAACCACAGTTCCAATGCATTACCCCAGCTGAGGTTGGTTCATTGTGGGCTTCAAGACACAAGACAATACTGACTCACAACACCATCTGGGCATCCGGGAGGAGGTCAGTTATGGGCCAGGGACCTTTTTACCAGGGTAAGGATGAGAAAGGTTGTGTGGTGATTGAAGTAGAATTCTTATTTACTGTAGGTGAGGCTAGACTTCGGTGTGTCATTTTTAATGTCCAAAGAATACAGGTTAATACGTGATTAACCCAGGACTGACCTCCTGGTAACAGATAACACTGACCCTACAACATAGTGTATTAAACAATTGAGTTTATGCAACAACACTTTCACTGGGTTCCTTAAGTTGCATAGTTATCAAAACTGACTATATTTTAATAGACCAATATATATTAGACTAATTACTTACTTTCTATGAAAGTATTATATAGTATTTCTCAAATCACACATACACACACACACACAGGGAGAGAAAGAGAGAGAGAGAGATAGAGATAGGGAAAGACATAGAGAGAGAGAGAGGGAGAGGGGGAGAGAGGGAGGTTCAGTAACTTTTAATGAAATAAAAGAAATGAAAAACATTTTAATATGCCAGCAACACTGATAGCTATCCCTTATTAAGAGACATTTGTGTTAGGCTATATGATTTCTGAAACATTCTATGCATCATTTTATTTACTCTCTTTAACACATATATGAAGTATGTGCTATTATTTTCAGCTTAAGTTTATAGGGAGGGAATAGACTGAGAGAGGTTTTAAATTCACAAACCATCACACAATTCTTAGCATCAGAATGAGATCAAAACCTAGGGAATGTGGTCAGACATCAATCTGTATGGGGTTGGCACCTGCTGAAAACAATACAAAATAGTAGTTTATAAAAGATGATGGACGATCTGATCCTATTGTTTTATTACACCCAGTCAGATCTTTTCTGAATCTTGGTACACAGTGAGCAACAAATAACTAAGGAAGACCCTGCTCTTGTCCCACCCACGGGGGCGGGGGGGTTGAGCAGTCAGCAGTAGTCTCTAGCCATCCCACCCTTCTTACTATTCCACCTAGAATTCTGGGACTGGGGTCTTTAGAGGTCATGTGATTTAAAAAAACAAAAACAAAAACAAAACAAAACAAAAATCACCAACAACAAAAACTTGTTTCAGCTCAGTGTAGCTGCCTCTTTCTCAGGGAAGCCTGAAATGTCTTTTAAAACCTCTGGACAGGTCTTCTGACTTTAATTGTGTTGCCTCCAAACAACTTAAAGGCAAATGTTTTATTTATAGTCTCAACCAGGAATATCACAATAAGAACAAAAAAATGCAAAGACTGATGCTAAGACTGCTTTGAGGGCAGACTCTAAAGCACTATTCCTACTTCAACTCCTGCAACAACTTTCTACATAAACCTACCTTGAGGTTCTGTGTGAGATTTCATAATCTGTAATACATCCCCTGGTGAAACACACTTGTTGTCAAGTGTGTGATAAGGAGGCGGGCTCTCTATTTAATTGATAAGAACATGAACTTTAAACCCAGGGGTAAACTTACGATGGCATCCTTTCAAGAGATCACCAAAGAGTCATTAGTGGTTATAATTAAGGAGATACTGCTATGGCATTTTGCCATTCACAGATCTTTACTTCTTTTTCTTAAGATAGGCAATATAAAGAATCAAAATGGTATGGTGTGGTCTATTTTTTTTTTAATTCCTTTAGAGAAAAGGGGACCTTTTCATAACTTGGTCTGAATGGAAAAATTTTGGCTCTTATTCTAGGAAAAGACCCATGCATGGAAAAACCCAATTGAAAGGTCATTCTTAACTGAAAGCGAAAGAATAAAAACAAGTTCAGAGTGTAAAACAGAGAGAGGGTGGGGACACCAGCCAGTATGTGCCAAGCTTCAGGGACATCTGATAACTCTCCAAGATGCAGAGACGTCTGATCTTTAAGAAAGTTATGAATCCATGTAGCATTTCTCCCGACAGAAACTATTTGATAATTTGTGGAGAAAACAAGCTAAACACCACGAAAGCACTTTGGAGAAGAAAGCATCCAACACCCAAGGAGGGGATGCTCTCGATCTTTTTATGGGAAACTTCTGTTGTTGAAGGAAGTGTTTTGCAAGAAGCTTCCTTCTCTGTGGAACTCAGTAGTGGGAAAAGATCATTGTTGTTAACAATGATTAAAGTATTTTTTTTCTGCCATTTGCCTTTGGAATTATTTTATATTCTGGGGGACATGGAAGATCAGGGGAAATGATTTATGCCTAGTTGAAAAGACAATTGGTCATCTTAGAAGTTGTTTTGGCGACAAGTGAGGTACTTGGGCAGGGGGTTCTTTTGTGACAAGGGTAGATTACATAAGTGATTTTCTAGTTAGACCAATCTTGGTTCAGAATGTCCAGCTGGCATTTGTGCTCATTCACCTCAGTGTCTCTGTGGCCAGGAGTTTGGGTTCCTTACTTGAATTGGCAGGGCTCTGCCTACATGGTACTCTTACACATGACACTCAGCATGGACAGATGAGACTGTGCCTTGCCAGGGTGTTGATCTGGGGAACTGGCTGTCATGAGGAGAGTCTGAGAGGTGCCAAGATTAGCTGGAAAGGTGGTTCTGCAGCCAGTCTAAGTTTGAAGACTTTGGAACCAAGGCACCTCTCGTCTGAGGCTGAAGGCTCAGAAACCCAAAAGGATGTGAGTGCAGGTCTCAGAGTCCAAAGTCTGGAGACCCTGCAGGGCTGATGCCCCCGGCCAGAAGGATACCCTAGCTCCTTGAGAGACAACAAGTGAATTTGCTTTTCTTTGCTCCTGTTTTCTATTTGCAGCTCAGCTGATTGGATTGTGCCTAGCTACACTGGGTGACACTGGAACCTCCTTAGTACACTGATTTCATAGTCCAGTTGTTCTAGGAACATTTTCCCAGGCATACTTAGAAGTAACACTTTACTGGCTATCTGGGTATCCATTCGTCCAGACAAGTTGACATGAAAACTAACCACTATCTCTGGTTAAAATATTTAATGTCGTTTCTAATTTACTGTAGAAATCATGATGGACACATGGACTTTCTGCACATTTATGCTTTCCCAATGAAGAAATTATTACTAGAGTTCAAAAAACTTGGGAAGATAAATTATTTTAAAAATTTGTTTTTATTTGAAATTATGCATATGTGTGTATGTGTGTGGGTGGCTATGTGACTGCAGACATCCACCAAGGTAAGAGGTGTCAGATACCCCAGGAGCTGGGGCTATGCAGGTGACCTTAAGTCACCTTATGTGGGGTCTGGGAATAAAACTGAAGTCCATTTACTTATGTAGACTTATCTTTTGAAAGACCACCAAATTTAATGACATTAATTTTTAAATAAAGATTTATTTTATTTGTATTTGTGCTTTGCCTGCATATTTATCTGTGTGTCATATGTATGCAGAACCTGCAGAGGCCAGAAGAGGAGCTCAGATGCCATGGAACTGGAATTACAGATAATTGTTTACCATCATGTAGGTGCTAGAAATAGATCTAGGGTCCTCTGGAAGAGAGTAGCCAATGCTTTTAACTGCTGAGCCATTTTTCCAACCTCTTGATGTCATTTTAAAAAGTTAATTCTGAAGACAGTACGATTTTTAATAAAACAAAATAGACTCAGTGAAATCACTTTGTAAGACGATTCATAGTGAAATTTGCTAGTATATTGAAGAACTGATAAATTTAGGATTAAGTGTGAATAAAACATTTAATGGCTGATGAAGGAAGCCTGTTTTATTATGTA
>JADRCD010222883.1:0-14560 GCA_019843815.1 Montemys delectorum
CACATATCTACATACATATATGAATGTACATATACCCACATATGCACGCATGTACACACATGCTCCCAGAAGGAGCTCAAATGAAATAAAACAAAACAGAAAAACATTTTGAGAGGTAAAATCACCTTCATGCCTTCTGCTGAAGGGATTTTGCTTCATCTTGTACCAATTGAAAATTGAGGATAATTTTTTCATTCATGTGAATATTATATTAGGCATGAAAGTAAGATAATATATAAATAATTTATAGTGTCTTCTATTTTTACATTCAAATCTTACATTGCAAGAAAAAAAATTCAACATTAATAGGTCCCTAGTGATACTAACAATTGACCATGAACAATACTTTATTTCAGAACTATATTTCCATTAAATATAGAGTTAGATATAAGATCTGCTTTAAAACACACAGGGAAGAAGTGGAAGATTCATAAGAGCTGGTATTGTGTTTTGTCTTATTCACTGTTATTTTCCAAATTCCTAGGAATTTGTCATATTTGTAGTAATACTAAATATATATTTGAGTTAACATAAAATGAGATGACTCTATTATTTGGCATAAATAATTTAAGTTGTATCCTTCCGTCTCTATGCACCTTAACCAGCCAGTTAGAAGAATGATCCGTAAGACTCTGATTTTTGCTGTTAGAGACATTGTCATATTAGAAGCATACTATCATCTTTCTGCATTTTTCATTTTGCTTATTCTTTGATTTCTTAGGAACTTAGTTTAGCTCAACCCTACAAGCTATTGCTTCATCTGTGTGATCTCCCCCTTCCATGCTAGCATGTCTGTCGGTGTCGTATTGCTCAGGTCTTATTTAGGCAGCCATATTGTTGAGGAAGCATGGTTGAAGCTTCCCTGACATTTCTAGGAGACACACGCTAACAGAAGATTAGTGCTTGGTGTCTTCAACAATAGGAACAGGCCTTCAAACTCTTGGTGGAAATGCAGGGCCAAAGCAATAGCCTATATAGTCTTGTGAGCCTTATGAACTCCCTGGACCAAAAACTCAAAAGAGAAGTTTCTCACATTTGATACTGGGGTTTTTGTTTGATACTCCATGGCTCTTTGAGGAAAGCATTGTCAGCCAAAGTGGTCTAACTTCATTTTAACTATATGTGTTTGAGAAAGGATCACTCTACACTGCTCTGGCTGTCCTGGAACATACTCTGTAGACCAGACTGGCCTAGAACTCACAGAGACCCACCTGCCTCTGCCTCCCTGGTGATGTCTTTCAAAAACATCATTAGGGTTGTTTTACCCTCTTCCCTCCCTCTCCTTCTTTCTGTATTTCCCTCCCACTCCCCGCCCAATTAAAACCCTCACCCTCGTGTTTTATAGCTATTATTTAAATTAAAATTTAAATCCTGGCCTTATTTATAACACATAGGCAGCACTAATTGGCCTTAGTTGGTTATTTAAAAAGAAGAGAACATAGAATTTTGTAGGGCCTGTGTTGATAGAAATTTGAGGGGAGCTGAAAGGGTGATAAAGTAGACAAGATCTATTTTATTCTATAAATATATGAAATTCTCAAAAATAGAGAATATTTAATATTAATTAAAATCAACTTTAAACGGGGTCTTTTTTTTTCTTTTAAAAAGTCAAACTTAAATTTTTACTTTTATTATTTAAAATTTCTTACTCATCTTTTATTTTATGCTGAAACAGTTACAAGACAATTATAGAAATGTAAGATATTGTACTGGTTAGTGTTTGTCAACTTGGTACAAACCTACTTGTAACTGGAAGAGAAACCCTCATTTGAGAAGTTGCTTCCATTGGATTGTCCTGTGGGCATGTCTGTAAAGCATTTTCTTGATTGGTGATAGATGTGGGAGGCCACAGTCCACTGTATGCATTGGCACTGGTATGCGGGTTGGTCTGGCTTGTATGAGAAAGCAAAGTGAGAAGCCACAGAGAGCATACAGTAAGCAGTGTTCCTTCATGCTTCCTGCTCTGCGCCTCTGTGAGTTTCTGCCCTGACTTCTCCCACTGTTTGATGGTGTTGGGACATAAAGCCAAGACAACCCTTTCCTGCCCAAGTTGCTTTTGGTCAGATGCAAATTAGGACAGATGCTAGTATGTGGAAGAGCATACGACCCTGCAGCTACACCACTTAGTTTGTATTTTGGTGTGTGTTCCTCCAGTGATTTCTGTGCATATTTAATTTGCTGTTTCTCAAAGCTGTGAATGTCCACTTTTGCTGGATACAGACTCCTACCTGGATGTCTCTTTGCAGAACTTGTTTGCTTCAAGACAGGATGTTATGTTCTGCGAGAAAAAGCGTCCTGCCTTTTGCAGTTCCGCCCATTTGCAGGTGGTGAGGAGTCAGCCTCAGTTGGGGGTTTCCTCCTTGTATTTTTTTATCCCCCCATGCTGCTCAGTATAAATTGAGCAGAGAGGAATAAAGATTGGCATTCTTCCTTGACGAGTGACGGAGTCTATGTCTTTTGTTAAATCCCTCAGGCCTACGCCCGATTCTTGGTACCGCGACAGCGTGGGCTCTGTCACACTTTAATTTGAAAGCTGACTTTGGAAATTAACAAACTTGAATTTAGTCTTTTCAGTGCTTTATTAGCTTATATAATTTTTCCTGCCTTATACTTTTATTTTTTAATATGTATTCATTTATTTACATTCCAAATACTGCCCTCTTCCTGTCCCTTCTCACAGAGACCCTTCACTACCCCTTCCTTTTTTCTTTTGAGAGGGTGGCACCTCTGGGTAACCCCAATCCTGGTGTATCAAGTCTCCGCCAGAATAGACACATCCTTTCCCACTGAGACCAGACAAGGCAGCCCCATTCTTGGGGAATGGGAACCACAGTCAGGCTACATCTTTAAGGAGAGCCTACAATCCAGTTGCTGGGGAGGTGGACATGGAGACTGAACTACATACTGCTGGAGACTGCTACTTATGTGCTGGGGGGGCCTTGTTCCAGCTCATGTGTGTTTTTTGGTTGGTGGCTCAGTCTCTGAGAGATCCCAGAGGTCCAGGTTAATTGACTCTGTTGGTCCTCCTGTGGGGTTCCCAGCCCCTTCAGGGCCTTCAATCCTTCCCCAACTCTTCCATAAGACTCTTCAACCTCCATCCAGTGTTTGGCTGTGGCTATCCGCATCTGTTTCAGTCAGCCACTGAGTAGAACCTCTCAGAGGACAGTTATGCTAGGTTATATAGAAGCATAATTAGAATATCATTAAGAATGTCAGGGATTGGTGTTTGCCTATAGGATGGGCTTCAAGTTGGGCTAGTTCTTGCTTGGCCATTCCTTCAGTCTCTGCTCCATTTTCCTCTTTGCATTTATTCTAGATAGGACAAATTTTGGGTTGTAAGTTTTGTTGGTGGGTTGGTGGCCTTATCCCTTCACTGGGGGTCCTGTCTGGCTACAGGATTCCAACACACTAAATAAACCAATTAAAATGGGGTACAGATCTAAACAGAGAATTCTCAACAGAGGAATCTTGAATGGCAGACAATCACTTAAAGAAAAGCTCAACATCTTTAGTCATCAGGATAATGCAAATCAAAATGATCCTGAGATTCTACCTAATACCAATCATAATGACTAAGATCAAAAACTCAAGTGACAGTACACACTGGTGAGGATGTAGAGAAAGAGGAACATGCTTTCATTACTAGTGGAATTCCAAACTTGTGCAACCACTCTGGAAATCAATCTGTCAGTTTCTCAGAAACAAGGACATCATGAATTTTGCAAGTAAATGGATGGAACTAGAAAATATCATCCTGAATGAGGTAACTCAGAGCCAAAAGGACATGCATGGTGCGTACTCACTGATAAGCAGACATTAGCCACAAAGCTTGCATACTTTTAACCAAGAAATCTACTACTAGTGGGTTGGCTGAACAGAAGCCCAGCACCCATCTGGTTTCTGCAAGACAACAATTAAAAAACAAAAAACAAAACTTCCAATCAGCAGATAGACCACTTGAGATTAATGATTATTGGGAGAAGGGGTAAAACTAACAAGAGGAGGGTCAGATTCAAGGATCTAAACAAACAAACAAACAACAAATAAACAAAAACAGCAGCTCTATGTTGAGTTGGGTGCATAGTTGGAGGAAAGAATCTTCCTTCTATAAGGATAAGACAGAATTCCAGCAGAGAACTGGATATATAGATGCAAGCTTCTGCATATACACTTTCAGTTTTACAAGCAATTCATATTGCAAATATAGGGCTGGCAAAGACTTTCTACTATTTGGTGGACTTCCTCTGCACTCAATTGTGGGAAATATTAAAAAGAATGTCAAGTTCCCGCTCTTCACCCAGCTACTCTCTGCCCTGGCAGCAGTCTCGCTGCCTCTGTCTCCAAGCTAGCCCTCCCTGGGTCCCCACAATGACAGCTTGTCTCAGTGCTGCCCATATCTTCTTAGCCATAAAACCCCTGTGGTTGGTGGTCCCACATTCCAGTAACCCAGTAAAACAAAACTCTAGAAGCTTATAATTAATTAGTCAGATTTATATATCAATAAATTCTCAATACCCAAGATGCTCACACAATAAATTCATTGCCAATTGATAATGGTACAAGCTGCCCACTTAGATTAGACAAGTTACTGCAGTTATTCTATCCCTATATGATATTATATATACCTGTGGCTATTTAAAACCACATGGAATCTGAATCATCCTGTTTATCCTCCATCTTGCTTCCTTCTTCTCTCCTTGTCTCTGCAACTCTTAACTCTGCCTTCATTTTCTCTCTCCAATCACAGGCTTCCTGCTGCACTAATATTTAAATTAATTGGATGGGGGAAATCCTGCCACACTCAATAATTAACAGTGTCCTTTGTTCTACAGAGAATTTTACATTTCATTAAATACCACTTGTTGATTACTGTTTTTTGCTTCCTAAACCTTATGTGCTGGTAAATTTTTTGTTAACTTGACACAAAGTAGAGTCATCTGGGAAGATGAAAATTCCATTGTGGATTTGCATCCATGCGACTGGTCTGTAGAAAAGTCTACAGGGACATTTTTATGATCAGTGATGGATATGGGAGATCCCAGTCCACTGTGAGATGAGCCACTCATCAGAAGGTGGTCCTTGGTTGTACCAACAAAACAAAACAAAACAAAACAAAACAAAACAAAACAAAAAAACAAACCCAGGCTGAGCAAGCCAAGTGTCTTAGTTAGAGTTTTACTGCTGTGAATAGACACCATGGGCAAGGCAACTTTTATAAGGACAACATTTAATTGGGGCTGACTTACAAGGTTCAGAGGTTCAGTCCATTATCACTGAGGCCAGAGCATGGAAGCGTCTAGGTAGGCATAGTGTAGAAGGAGCTGAGAATTCCACATTTTCATCTGAAGGCCACTAGGAGAAGACTGGCTTCCAGGCAGCTAGGAGGAGAGTCTTAAAGCCCATGCCTACAGTAATCCACTTCCTCCAACAAGGCCACACCTACAAATAGGGCTACTCACTGAGTCAAGAATATTCAAACCATCAGCAAGCCAGTAATCAACATTCCTCCATGACCTCTGCTTCAGTTCCTTCCTCCTTGTCCCTGTCTCTAGTTTTGTGCATGGTAAGAGTTAGGGATCCAATTTCATATTCCTATATGTTAAAACCCCAGCATCACTTGTTTAAGATGTATTTTATTCAGTGCATTATTTTGGAGCCTTTATTAAAACAACCAGGTAGCTGTATGTTTTATGGACTAATATCTGGATCCTTTATTCTATGTCACTGATACACATGCCTGTTTTGGGTTAGTACCATGATGTTTTAGCATCGTGGCTCTGTAGTATAAGTTGTCATCAAGGCACTTGGAAGTGGGTGAAGGAGAAGGGTTTTGTTCTAGTTTCCTTTTTTGTTACCAACAAATGCCAGTACTAAAGACGATTTAGGGGAGGAAATCACTTCTTTGGCTTATAATTTCAGGGCACATTCATTGACAGGAGTTCAGGCAGAGTTTCAAGCAGGAACTTTGAGCAGAAACTAGGATGCTGTTTGCTGGCTCCATTATAGGCGTTCTTACACAGCTCAGGAACATCTGTCTAGGGATAGTACTGTCCACAGTGAGCTTGATATTCCTACATCAATTAACAGTCAAGATAATCCAGAATAGACATGCACACAGACCAGTTTGATACAGGTAATTTCTCAGTTAAGCTGTCCTCTAAGATAATTCTAGATTATTTCAATTTGGCGATTAAATCTATCCAGGACAGGAGTTAAGGGTATAACATGGTATAGCAAAAGTATGATCAACGCATACTATGTATACATGTTTTGCCATATAACTGGAATTGTGTTCATGTGTATAAATAACATAACAAAAGGAGCTTTATCTTTATCCTTTTCTAGCTATTTTTCTTACCTTTCAGATTTTTTCCCTTTCCACCAGTTTGCATATGTGACTGGATTAAAATTATCATCATTTTCTCTTGTTTTTTAAGTCACTTAGGTTTTTTTTTTTCCTTGATGTATTTCATGGTATTCTGACAATTTGCAATTTTCCTTTCCTCTGGGTTTATGATCACCCAAATTTGATGCCATTTGATTGTTCTCAGGAACTTTTTTTGTTTTGTTTTGGTTTCTCTACTTTAAGAGTTGATGCTTTCACTTGTGAAAATCACTATGTTCCTAGCTTCAGGATTATTGATTCTCTTGTTAATTATGACCTTCACCTATGGACTTGTAAAACAATTTTTTCTTTACTTCATCATGTTTTTCTTCTAGTAACTCCTGTAGAATGTTTTATATTGGTTGAATTTCTCCATTTCTTGAAACCTTTCTTTACTTCTGGAGTCATGAAAATGTTAAAAATATTACTTTAATTGTTCAGTACTCTTCGCATCTGGTTTGAAGTTTTGGCTCCATTCTTGCTAGCTGTTTGATAGGAAGCTGCTTTTGAAAGTTAACTGTAGAATTGTTGAGACTGAGAAAAACAGTTTTGCTCTGCAGAAATGTGAAAACCTCATCTGCTAGGGTGTGAGTATTGGAGTTTGCATCAATAGCCTCAGGATTTGAGTTGTTTGTATTCTGCCATTCACCCCATGGTTTGTTCTGTGCACAAGCATAAGATTTCTTGAGCATTTGCTTATGTAATGGCATAGGCTGGTTCATTGGAAGGTTTTTATGATACGTCTTATCTACTTTCATCCTCTTAGTACCTATGTTCATGGGGGCTTTATGTCTCCATCATTTTGACCTTCTTGCAGTTGAAGACTACCAATGTTGCTATTCGGGGATTAGGAGAGTTGGAGGCAGGGAAGATCTCAGTCTAGGCCTTGTGTAGGCATGTCCAATCTTGGGTCTCAACAATGAACTTTCTCAGAGATCAGTGGGTATAGGTGTCTGTGGAAGTGAAAGAGGGTTTTTGGACCACAGAAGCTGAAGTTGCAAACAGTCAAGAGCCTCCTGATTAGGGTATAGGATCCAAAGTTAGGTCCTACAGAAGAACAGGTTCCAATCATTTGATGCTCATCTTTGATTGTGGATTGGATAAGAGTAGAATCACCAGACAGGCAAGTCTCAATGAGGGATTGTCCAGATAAAGTTGTCCTGTGGGCCTGTCTCTAGAGGATTATCTGACTATATTAAAGAGGAGGAAAGATACATCTACCATAGGTGACATCTTTCTCCAGTCAGAGTATCCCGGGACTTATGAGAAAGAGTGAAGTGAGCTGAGCACTAATTAGCATGCATACATTAATCCACTGCTCTCTGCTGCTGACTATGTATGTAATATGCTAGCTGCTTCAAGCTCATGCCACTGTTTTCTCATAGTGACAGAATATAACGTGGGATTGTAAGATAAAACAAATCCTTTCTTCCATAAATTGATTTCCTTAAGGGTACTTTATTTATTACAGCAACAGAAATGAAGCCAAGACACCCATTAAACCATTGCATTGGCCCATGATTTTAATGGTCATGCTAGTCTGTACTGAAAATTTAAAAATTTGATAAACTTTGAGATGAGACCACTATTTATTTCTATGATCTTTGCATCTGCTTTTTGCATGTCTGTCGCAATTGTTGCAGGGACCATTTCCTCCTTTCTTTTCAAAGAGATCTGTTTTCCATAGATGTCAGGCTACTTTCTTGTTTTGTGATGGATATCTTGCATTATATTAGCTTTTTATTATTGCCAAGCATAAAGAGATACCCTCTTAAAGCCAGTATGTGCGTATGTATCTATATATAATTATATTTTACTGTTTCTTTAAAGATAAAGTATTTGGTATGCATAGCCCTTTGTGTTGGTTCTTCCGGCTGTTCTATAACCTCATTATGGAAAGGGAGTCTACACTACTTCACAGTTATTGTATGAGTGATTTGAGGTGAAGGGAATGGGAAATTTTTTTCCTAGCCACTATTCAGCTAGTTGTGGCAAGCTGGTAAATTACCTGAGCAGTAATTTACAGGTATAGTAGCGACAGACTTTTGGGGTCACTTGTTTTTTATTTATGTCTAAGTATTGAATTCCTATTTTAATAGATACAAGTTCTGTCAATGGGGCTGAAGTGGTGATGTAACCTACATACAACATTAAATTAACCTAGAAAACAAATAAAGATGTTTACTGAAGACCCTAAGGAGAAATAGCCTGTGCAAATAGCAGAAACCAACAACTTACTCCCAGGAAGTAGCCACAGTGTATGTGGCACATGGTTGTATTTCAGTGGATGGGATTGCAAGGAGTAGTTTAAATATGCTATTCCATTGATCATAATGTCCTCTAAAATATCAGCAATTTCATCTAAGTTACCTACCAGATATTATTGTGTTTAAAACTTTAACACACCAGAAACACAAGACATTGTATGCTTATTTATCAAGATTTCCTGTCCAATTATCAGTTTAGTATGACAAATGCATATTTATTCCACCTTTGTCAGAAATGAATGGATTAATTCATTTTGACAGTTTCTAGTTCATTCATGTAAAAAAGTAAACATTTACTTTTTAAAAGATTTATTTATTTATTTATTTATTTATTTATTTATTTATTTATATTTTGAGACAGGGACCTACTAAGTGGCCTTCATGCTAGCCTGAAACTCACTATACAGATCAAGCTGGCCTTGATCCCATGAGAACCATCTCTCTGTCCCCTGAATATTGAGATTACAGACATGTACTAAGATGCATGGTGTGTGTGTGTGTGTGTGTGTGTGTGTGTGTGTGTGTGTGTGTGTGCGTGTGTTGAGGAGGATATCTGGGGTTATGTACACGAGTAAAGTTGCCTGCAGAGGCCAGATGAAGTCACAGGATCTCCTGAAGATGGAGTTTCACATGATTGAGAGCTGTCTTACAAGGGTGTAGGAAACCCAACTCAGGTCCTCTACAAGAGCTTTACACATTTAGCTTCTGAGCCATCTCTTTAGTTCCTATTCTTACATGAAACTTGAAAGAGGATTCATTAATTGTACCATTGTTAAAATCATCTCTGGAAGTGTGTCACTGATGTAGGGCAAAGACATACAGTGCAGATCACAAGGGGAACTAGAAAGGGCATCAGCCTAAAAATAAGTGTTAGGCATTTCAAGAGAATTATTCTTGGTGTCAGAACTGCTCCTTCCCTCACTCTGTGGCTTTGAAACTTTGTGAAGCCAGAGTGAGAGTTCAGGGGAGGTTGATACAGATATCCTCTTTAGGCCTAAGAACTCATTGTCATTTACTCTTATCACTTTGATTAGTTATATGTCTCTGAAGTAACTATTGCCCATGTTACAAAAAGGACCTTGGCCAAGGTTGGGAGCAGCACAGATCTATGGGAATAAGCATAAATGTTTAGAAGTCAGTTTGACAATATATCCATTTAGCAAAACAACAGTAGTGAGGTTCCCGCACTAGGGCCTACGTCCTCCATAGCCATGGGATTGGGAGTGGGTTTACAATACAGATATCTAGACATAAATTCTCTCCTGTGGAGTAGGCCTCAAGTTCAATCAGACAGTTGTTGTTCACATGCATAACATTCACATACATAACATTCTCTAAAGCAATAGACACATCTTGCCTGGCAAGTCAGAGTTAGAGCATGCAAGGACAGCATTAGGTCATTAGGGAAGCTGAGTTTCTTCGTACACTAGCCTGTGTAGCCCCTTCCAGAACAATGAAATTTAATTATCAGGAGGCAAGTTTTTCAGTGAGTTTCAGATTGATTTTTCTATGTCCTACAATCAAAATATGTGATGTTTTCAGCTTTAGGATCTTACCATTTAGTCAAAGGCAGACAGCAAAGATCATTGTCAACAACTTATATTGTTTTGAGTGTCTTTGAGGTCTCTGTGACCAACAACTTGTAGAAAGTTATGCTATGTAGGGTACTGAGATCTTTATTTTATAACTCATGTATTCCAAAAACAGAACTGTGCACCTGTGCACAATATTTTAGTTCAAATTCCCTTAAATATATTTTAAAATTAACTTAGAAAATAGTCAATTCCCATAAAGTTTTTTTATACATTCTTAATTTTGGTTAATTCACTCTACCCTCTCCATTTTCCTATGTCTTACATATTTAACTTCTAGTATTTTTTCCCCAGCATTTTGGGTTAAAGTGTGATCTACTTTAGAGAGCATACCACTGGATGCTAAAAAGAATGTGAATCCCTTAGGTGATGAATGAAATATTCTGAAGATATATACTAGGTCCATTTGATCTGTGCTACAATTTATCTCTGAAGTGAATTTTTGTTGTGATTACTTTTCGTCTTAGTCTAAATTATCAATGTGTTGAGAAGAATGAGATCTTGAAATTGCTTTATATGGGCCTATCTGTCTTTATGTTTCTCATACATAATGTTTATTTTATAAAGCACAATGCAGCAATTTTGGTCCATTCATATGTAGAAGTACTATTTCTTCTTAAAGGATTGTTCCCTTTATTAATAAATAGTGACTTTCTTCATTTCTTCTGACTAGTCTTTTTTTTTGAAATCTAGTTTATTATTGGTGAGTATGGCCACTTTGACTTATTTATGGTTTCAGTTTGCTTGGCATATCTTCTTTTTCATCCTTTCAAGTCTCTATGTTTCTTTGCTAGGAGGTTGTGTTTCTTGCAGACAACAAACAGTTGGTTCTTCTTCTTCTTTTTTTTAAATCCAATCTGTCAGACTACGTATTTCCATTGGAGAGGTAACACCATTTTCATGAAGGGCTATTATTGATAAGCCTGTACCAATTCCTATAATTTTCTTGTTGATTCAAATTCTATTTGTTTCCCTTCATTTGTCTGAGTTATTTGCTACTTTACTGAGCTGGAAATGTTTGCTTATTTCTTAGTTTTTATTTGTTTGTGTATTCCTCCAATAAAATTTATCCTTTCCCAAACTATCATGGCCGTAAGCATATTTCTTCTTCATCTGTGTGTCATAGTCCTTTGAGTAACTTTTATAGTGCAGGTTTAGTGGCTATTAAAGAATGTGAGTGTATGGAAAAGCATTTACTTCTCTAACAAATTTGAAGAATTTCCTTGCTACACATAGGAACCTTGGTTCATAATTGTTTGCTTTCAGAACTGGAAATATACCATTCTGTGTTTCTAGGGTTTCTGATTTAATTCTCATGAGTCTGTCTTGTAAGATTGTTGATGCTTTTCTCAGATAATTTTAAATAATTCTTTTTTTGTTTTTTGTACTCTTGGTATGTCTGCTGTAATGTAACATAGATGACTCCTTCTTGGTCCTGTTTGTGGTTCTAAATGTCTCATACACTTGGATGTTCATATATTTAATCTAAATCTGGGGAGATAGCTGGTATAAATTCATTGAACAGGTTGTCCATGGATTTAGTCTGTATTAGCTCCTTCTGTCACTTATACATTCTTACATTTACATTGGTTAGTTGGTCATTGGTGGTCATGATATATATACGTATATGTATATACATATACATATATATGAGCTATATCCTTAAATTGATATCTTATTTCCTTGAGTAGTCCCTCTAGTCCTTATGTTCTTTAAAAAAAGATTCATTTATATAAAAACATTTATTACATATACAGCATTCTGCCTGCATGTATGTCTACAAGTCAGAAGTGGGCACCAGATTTCATTATCGATGGTTGCAAGTCACCATATGGTTGCTGGGAATTAAACTCAGGACCTCTGGAAGAGCAGCCAGTGCTCTTAACTGCTGAATCAGCTCCCCAGTCCCCTTATGCTCTTTTATATTTTCAGCTTGAGATAGTCTATGGATGAGTTTTAAAATTAGATTTATTGACTTTTGTTTCAGATTTAATTATTTTTCCAGAGTCTCAATTTTTTTCCTGAATTGTTCATGCACACCACAGAATTTCTTGTTCAGGTCTTGAGTTGACATTCTCACGTCATTTATCAGTTTATTTGAATTCTTCTGGAGGTCACTGATAATTTTAAAAGTATATTTTTGAATTTTGTGGTCAGCATTTCAATCATTTCAATGCCTTTGGATTTATTCATTGAGGGGTTTTGAAGTTTTGAAGGAGATTATTTACTGCCTCCCTCTTCCATAGTACTTAGGTCCCACATTGAAACAATGGATTTGTTGGAAAGGTACTTCTGCCAGCTTTATATCTGGATCTTTATAGTGGGCAATCACCTCTCATAGTCTCAGTGCCCATCATATTCCAGAAGAGAGAGAACAGAAACAGTAATAAAAGCACAACACAGCAGAAAAACAAACAAACAAACAAACAAACAAACAACTCCACTCTCCAACAAAAAACAAACCCAACACAGCAAATCTTTAAAATTAGCTTAAAGAATAGAAACATCAGCTACACTATAATAAGATAAAGAGGTAGGATATTATAAGTTAAATGAGGAATTTCAAAATTATTAAACATAAAATTATTGACACTTTGGAAATAAAGGAAAGGAAAGAATAAAAAGGGTTTGAAACAAGATAAGAAAAAGTCACTGCAGAGTGAAGGTCTAAGAAATACCAGTGATATACAGCAAGCAAACACAAGGCAGATAAGAGCAGAGAAACAAAGAGAACAGGACCAAAAGGTTGACTTAGTGAGTGATCCTGGCAACCTGAGTTCTATCCACACGAGCCACATAGTAGAAGTAAATAACTGACTCTGGCAAGTTTTTGTTTGGCATCTACACGCATGAAGTAGCATGTACTTCCTCCTGCTCCTACAAACATCAAAAGCACACTCACATGTACACACATAGACACACACACACACACACACACACACACGCAGGCACACACACACTCACACACTGGCTGGAGAAGTGTCACAATGGTTAAGAACATATGTAACTCTTGTATAAGACCAAGGTTCACTTCCCAACCCCCACCTGCTGCTTCACAACCATCCCTAATTCCATCTCTAAGGTATCCAACATCTTCTTATGACCTCTATGGGCACCATTCATGCATGTGGTACACGTACTTACATGTATACAAAACACTCATACATATAAGATAAAATAAAGACATCTAAGCTAACTACAAGCCAACTAAAACAACAAATTTAAGAAGACTAAGAAGAGTAGACATTATCACTTCCTTTCGAGGTGATGCAGGATGTAGAAATTTCACTGTTTTCTTAGACTTGTCATTTTGCTTGTTACTTAGTGTCCAGGTGTTGAAACATTTCTGTTTGTGGTTTAAACAGGTTAGACCAGAAGAGGCTATCTGCAAGCTGAGCTCAAGCTGCTTTTCTTTGTGCATGACGACTACTGGATATTTTATGCCCCCATGCTCTGCAAAGACAGACTACAGTCTCCACTCTCAAACTTCTCCCAGGGAACTTGATGTCTCTCTCCCACAACTTGTGTATCTTCTCATAGCAGACAAGTTCTGTCAGTACAGGCTAAAGTGTGAGGATGCCCAAGCAGGTTGCATTTCCACAAAGTTTTGCTGGGGCTCAGAGTGTAGAGATAGTAGTTAAAGCAACGCTGGAAGAGGCAAAGGACACACTGGTTGTTCCTGCCAGCTCTAGCTATAGACATCTTGTCCTAGTGCTGGCTTGGCCCTTTCCTCCTAGCCCCTCACCTGCTTCTTCTAGTCCTTAAGATGTTGGGCAAATAAGACTGAACTTCCCCTCCACAGCACAGCTCACACATCCCATGGAAATCAGTAAAGAAAATAAGACAATACATTCTAGTTTGTTGAGCTATTGTGTGGTCTTCTGTAATTTTGTTCTTTGGGATGGTGTCATTTATTTCTTTTAAATGTCTACGTTAATTGTATTTATGTCAAATTAGACTCAAGGATGAGTCTCTTATAGAAACGGTGTCTGTGAATCCACACAGGTTTAGGGATTTATAAAGATTCTTGCAAGAGTTGGTTGCTTACCTACCTGCTTACCCAGTAAAGAGTGAAAAGCCTTTAGAGCCTGACGATATAACAATGCCTTCAATATCAGGACCAGCTCCACTGTGCTACCCAGGCAAGGTGAAGCTGACTCTCTGGAGTGCTACAGCTGGTGAGGGCCAGGGAGAGTTCTCAATCATGTGGGTGTTAGGAACTAAACCCAGGTTTTTTGGTCTTGTTTGTTGTTGTTGTCATCATTGTTGTTGTTCTCCTCCTCCTCCTCCTCCTCCTCCTCCTCCTCCTCCTCCCC